>JAEANM010028747.1:0-10310 GCA_017656035.1 Myanophis thanlyinensis
AGGCAAGAGGTGCTGGCTCAGGAATTCTGGGAGTTGAAGTCCATGAGTCAGGAAAGAGCCAAGGTTCCCTACCCCTGTGATACGTCATGTGACGATGCTGCGATGATGCAATTGACACATCTGGTTTAGGGTCTCCTGCTTGAGCAGGTGGTTGGACAAGAAGATTTCTAAGATCCCTTCCGGCTCTATTCTGATTTAAGTCTGGCATCTCAGCACTCTTCTTTAGAAACCCATATGCCTTGCTGGCATTGTTCAGTTTCCTAAGAGGTGTATCAGATAATGTTGTGCCATAACATGCAAAGTACTGTTAAGTTTTTCCTTGTCTTATTCTGTGTGGTAATCTTTGATATTTAGGCTAGATTCCTTGTCTGACTACTTAGCATTTGAGCGTGTTGCTGTCATATAAGGTTGTCCTGCTAGCACTTCACAGATGAAAACAAGGAAACGCAAATGCATGAAAAACATTTTCTTGCAGAAGCACTTTTTGCCTGAGTCTTTGAACATGCCTCCATTTGCCGCTAAGTGGAGAGTAGCTGTCCTACCTGTTCTTCTGAACCAGATGCCTTAATCAGTTAACTTCTATGCATGCACACAGTCAACTTCAAAACAATTCTTGCCATAACGGATAATACCTTTTTGTGTTGATTGTTGTTTTTCAAGTAGCGATACTAAACTACAGAGCTTGGTTCCATGAGCATTTCTATTGCCTATCCAATTTTAACATGTGTCAGATAGAAGCAATGCTTTTCAACTTGATGCCCTCCAAATGAACCGGGATTTGCAAACTGCAAATTCTGGGAATTCGAGTCCCAGCATAGCTGGAAAGCACAAGATTTTGGAAGGATTTGTTTGAAGCACCCAGCTACCTCCTCTCTTAATTAGCAATCTCAGGGCATATGCTATCTAGGAGATATGCTAATTCTAGCCAGAAATTTCATCTCACTATGTAAGATCCTGTTATGGATCATGAGCTAAGAAATGTATCACATGAGACAAGTGTGCTCACCCTCACATTTTCTATCAGGCTTTGGCATAGTTAATAGTTGGAGTGCTTATCCTGGTGATGAATACTTTTTTTTTCAGAAAGAGAAAGAAAGCTCCTCAGGAATAAAATGAAAATTTTATCTATTGGATGATAAGTTAATGGAATATTAAGAGAAGGTGATGAGCAAGTGAATAATGAGTAGAAATGGCAACAAAAGTCCATTGCATTTCTAAAATTGGAGGCAGAACTGAAAGTTAATGCCATTTAGAGAAAAGCTCATGTGGAAATCTATCATTCAGAGATGCTTGGTAATCGTTTTTTCTTCAACTATATAATGCCACATAAAATATTTGCTTGGAAATCCTAGAGTAATAAATATAGATGGCAGGTACTTAAATGAATTGTCTTGTAAAAAGGATGCTGTGAGGCAGGAAAATGAAATACAAAATCTTGCTGTTCATGCTCCAAGGTGATGATGATGAGGCAAAGTAGCTGCATACTTTCAGTTTCAATCCTTATTTTTCTAACGTCCTTCTCTTTCTCTGTGGCATGTTTCTCTGAGGGGATGATGGATCAAGGTTTTACACTAATCTGCCAGTTTTACTTTTTGCCAGTATTACCCCATCATATGGTAATATCACAGCATCATATCATAACACGGGACAAGCAGCTGTAGTTGTATACCTCATCTATGTTGAGGCATTCCTCCTTTGTAGATACACTTTTAAAAATAATTGACAAAATTCTCAGTTATGCTTTCAAATTTCCAGTTGCTTTGTTTACGTGTTCTGATCCACTGAATTGTCACATAAAATTGGAGCACTTCGTTTTTAAAATTTGACCAAGAATTTTTCTCATTTTATGGAAGAAACGATAGACCTTTT
Source organism: Myanophis thanlyinensis (assembly GCA_017656035.1). Taxonomy (NCBI): domain Eukaryota; kingdom Metazoa; phylum Chordata; class Lepidosauria; order Squamata; family Homalopsidae; genus Myanophis; species Myanophis thanlyinensis. The sequence goes on from JAEANM010028747.1 coordinate 1,870, forward strand.
ATTCTTACTTTATGCCTGTATTTTGAAATGTATTTGTAATTCTGATAAAGTTTTCCTCAGAAAGAATCCACAGTTTTTTTTTTAATATTAACAGATCACAACTACTCTGATTACTGAAGGAAGGTTACTGGGAGTTAGCATATGAGAGTTACTGAAAATGTAAAATCCAACTGAAAATACTTGGAGATATATTGCATTTTCGTAGCCTATTGCAAAGATGAATTTTTTTCAGTTCATTGTATATGTCTGTAGTTTTAGCAGCACAAGCTGCTTCTAGATTGTTGCACAAAGCTGAAGTAATAAATGAATAAATGTATTGTCTGAAGCAAAGAAAATCTATTAGGGGATATTGTTAATAGAACAAATAAAAATGATCAAATTTGAGTAATTATATCCTTTGCTTCACATTTTTCTCAGCTCTTTTTGTTCATTAAATTTTCAACACCCTTGCTTTAAATACCATTGTTTAGGTATTCTTTTGAAAGGTGTTCTTTTTAAAAATATTTTCCATTGTTGTTTTGTGATAACCCAGCTAGCAGTTAACAGGAATGGAATATGAACAAAAAAAACCAACAACAAAAAACAACTGGATTTATTATAAGACACTTGTATTCATACTATTCTTGATTCTGTTGGGAAAGCTGTAAGTAATTTACACATATTATATTACCATCTTTGGCAGCAATGACTAATGAGCAGTCCTTTTAGCTGAAGTTTTTTTTTTTTGGGGGGGGGGGGAAATAGAAAAACAGAAAAAAATTACCCAATATGTCTGAACTGTGCGGAGAATTGCTTTTTAATTTTATGACTGGCATAAATGTTTGAAGAGAAGGGTTCAATTAGGTACAGAGCATGAATATCTTTACCAAATAAGTACTGTATAAGAAGGAGTACAGTTTGAACATACTACTTTTTAGAGCTTTAGCCCTTCCGTAAGGAAGGAGTTTGTAGGGATGGTGCTGATCATTGACCGCTGACCCTGTTAGTTAAATTGGCCAGAGAGTCCAGAGTTCAGTGTCTAGAGGTTAAGAACTTCTGAATTCCAAATGCTGTGAATGAAAGCCATCAAAAGTTGTTCCCCTCATTTGGTGCTTGCACATTTCTCGTTGCCACCTGGGTAGCCATGGCTAGAAAGAAGATGGTAAGTTTGACAGATGTTTGGGCAGTTCAGCAAGTGCCTTGCTTAGCCAATTTACTTTTTTTCTGAATTCAGTGGAAACTGCCAAGTGCAGAGTCTCGCTGTCTCCGAATCCCAACTCAAAAGAAAGGAATACTATTAGAAGGCAGCAAATGCAACTTTAAATTTTAATCAGTTTTATTCATCCTTCCATTAAATCCATATTTCATGTTTCCTCCAGGAGCTGTGGCAGCATTCTTAGCATTCTCTTCCTCCAATTTCCCCATAATACAATGCTGTGAGGTAGTTTAGGCTGAGTGGTGCTAGATGGCCAGGAGTCATCCATTGAGCTTCTGTATAATTGATGATGAACTGGAATTCTCTGATCCTCTTCCTATATTAATCAGTACACCATGCACAAAATTTCGGTTTTGGTATTAGCAAAACACATGGTGTTAAGCACCCTAAATAACTTGTCATAATCCATAATGTGAACACTTGCTTGCTTATGACTTTTAATGACAAATTAAAAAAAATATCAATTCTTCACTTTCAGGAGGACCCCACTTTCTTTGGGAGAATTATCTATTCTTACTTTGTGATAATTGTCTATCCTTGCTTTGTGAGGATTGTCTATCCTTACTTTGTGAGAATTGTCTATTCTTGTTTTGTGAGAATTGCCTATTCTTCAGATAATTGGGAGAGTCTTAGCCCATGACTGATACTCATGTATTCTGATGACATTGTCAAGAATATTTTTATGAATCCAGATAATATTCTTTACCATCATTTTCTCTTTTATTCTGTACTCACAGGAGGTTAATAGAGAAAACCCATAATATCCTCTAGCAAAAACTAGAGAAGGAAATTCCACTCTCGTGGTAGATGTCAACCCTTCAAGGCAGACTAGACATGAACACCAAAGTCATGAATACTAAAATTACTTTTATTATAGGGTTACAGTAACAGAATCTTGCAATTCTGAGTAGACCTCTCCCCTTTCCCACTTTTTATTTAAAGGGACAGTCCAGTTTGAAATGCTTGCTCAAATTACATTCCTACATTCGACTCTTATGTGACCCTTGCCTTTGCTGCTGCTTTCTCTCCTCTTTCTCAAGGGTACTCTCACAGCCCATTAATCAGAACAATGAAATGAAATAGGCAAAGCTGATAGAAGGAATAATAATAATAATGATAAAACCCCATTTTCCTGTAAAAGACAATTCAGCCCCAGGAAATGGAAGCAGGAAAGTGAGCTTTCTTGCCCAAACTTTCCTATATTTGATATTATCTCACCAGCAAAGGGGAGCTCACGCCAACCTTGTGCAGGAAATGATAACCTGTAGTCTGCAAGGCTGTGGAAATTAAGGTTTTGCTAGGTGTTTTTCCATGAAGGACAAAAGTAGAGCAGTGCTCTCTGATTTGGAGGACTCCAATTATAGGACTGAATATCTTGATGGATCACTCTGAGCCATAATGTCATCAATGTCTTCTGCTGCACTTGGAAAGAGATCCAAGATCCAGGAGTCACTTGATAATATTGCAGAAATCTGGAAAGTCAGGATAGGCAGAATTTCTCTTTGGAGAAACCAGATTAGTTATTATTAAGCACAGTGTTCTCTGTTGTATGTTTTCTTATTGTGTATTTAATGCTGCTTTCTCATAACTGTTAGTTTGTATGCAGATAAGAGATTCTTGGAAATTGTCATTTTCGCTAGATAAAAAAAGGTACAAACAAATTGATTTTTCTAAATGAAGTGGAAGGCTTGTTGTCAAAACAACCTCCCTGTCAGTGTGATAGTACAGGCGATGTTCCCTGATAAAAATTAAATGACCCTTTGTGTGATCCCCTCCATTGGCTGTCTTTTTCTGGTCTCAGATCAACTCTAAATCAAAGCAAGAAACCTATCTGTATCTCTAGCCACCCAAAAGCCAATTGGAAGCTTATAAACCAGGCATGATGGCAAATAGTCATTTTCTATTATTTTATCTAGTTTATGTGATCGGCAGAAATATATGACCTTTCAAAATAGATGTTCCATTCTTAGTTTTCCTGGCTAAAAGCCCTTGCTGCATTTGTCCTCCATACATTTTTAAAAACGTTTCTTGTAAAGCCCATCTAAACTAACAATAATCATGGTGTTTTATAGCAAAGTATTATATAGGTTTGTTAGGCATTGTGAAAGGGAACACTTCCCTCCAGAGTTGCACACCTGTTGACAAATCATTTTATTTTATGATAAACCCTTGTGTTCTGAAAAAAAAATAGATGGAAGGAGAGATAATAAGTTCTTTCTGCAAGTATAGTGTCTTCAAAGACTTCAGAAAGACTTATTTAATGCTTTCCTTCTGTGGGGAATGGAGAGGGATGGGGATACAATAGCAGGAGACTTTGTAATACTTATACTCTGTAAACATAAGAAATTTAATTTGGCAACTAAAGTATATTTTGAATCAAATTTGATTCTGAACAGTATCATGGAATTTGCTTGGCAATATCACAGAAATGGCTTATCTTCTCTTTCTTTTAGTATGCCTGATTAATTTCCCACTCTACCTGCAGGCCTAGTATTTTCTGATGATCTTCTGCTCAAAGACTAACCACTCTGACTCTTCTCTGCTAAGTGGAATTTGTATTTGTGACCTCCATTTAAAAGGATGTCAAGTAATAGCCTTAGCAAAAAAGATCTGACTGTGGCATTGGAAAGTTGTGCCTTGCTGTGCCTTGCTATCAGACATGGGTAGAGAATAGTGAGTCCTAGTAACACTTAGATCTTGTTCAGCTCAGTACTGACTCGTCCATGGTACTCCTTGCCCTTTCTTTGCAAACAACTGCCTCTGCTATTTGAGCAAAGCAAGCGTAAGTGCTTTCATAGCTACTCCTTTGCAAAGAGAATCCTTTGAAAAAGCTGTACAGATTACTCCTGTTTACTCTTATTGGTGTCTTGTGACTATCACTTTGTTGGTTGTATCTTATGATTTATGATTTATCACTGTGCTCCTTGTATGAACACTGGTGACAAATTCCTTGTGTGTCCAATCACACTTGGCCAATAAAGAACTATCCCATTCCATTCCAGTTCAGTCCAAATGAATGTGCTTGCACAGGTTTCCCCCACGGAGTGAGAGGAAAAATATGTCTGCTTTCCCTTTATTTATTAATTAAATTTCTATGCTACTATCTAAGGCAACTTACAATATGATTAAAGGCAGAAATATACAATCATTAAAACATTCAAATGAATAGGGATTAAAACCAGAAACTAAAACCAGGATGAGTGGTATGGAGATGGAATCTCTCTCCTTTATTCCACCAACCACTCCAGCTAAAGTGCCCAATCGATGCCCCAAGTCAGTTGGCAAAGTCAGATTTCGAGACCTTTCTGGAAAACCAAGAGTTTGGGGGCAGATCTCACCTCCAATGACAAAATGTTCCAAAGGGTAGAAGCCATGGCAGAAAAGCTTCTTCTCCTGGACCCCATCAGCCAAAATTCCTTGACTGATGTTCTGCCAGCACAGGTGGGGCCAACCAGTCCCACTGGGATTGTATCATAGTATCTGTATCTGCTGTAAATACAATGCAAGCCTCTTTTTTTTTGTTTTAATTTATTGCATGTGCAAAAAGAGAGAAAAGAGAGACACATATGTTCCACTGATTAACTGAAATCTCATGTACAAAACAAAAGTAGGCCCACATGTATCTTTATGCGTTTTTGTGCAATTATATTCTCACACTATTTACATGAGGTCAGTTGGTTTAAAAATAGAAAAGTAAACATAGATTAGTATTTACAGCCCTAATTTCTAAGTAGTCCTTGGATCAGCACTTCTGGTCGTTAAATATTTGTATGAATATAGAATGAGAGATAATCTCGCCAAACCAACTGTTTAATAGATGGAGAACTGGTGTTCTTCCAATTTTCAATGTAGTGTGAGTTTTGTCTGTGTGTAATTATAAAAGTATGCATTATTCATTTTTCTTGTCCTGCTATTAGTGTTTGAATCATTGGTATGTAAAAAGAACGTGGGTTTATATAAAAGCCAATGACTCTTCCAGAATGAAACGAATGCATGACATAATTTCTGTTAAAAAATGACCTACTATTAGAGCATATCATCCTATGAAACAATGTTGCCTTTTTGCTTGAAAAAAATGTATAAATGTGTCCAAAAGACAAGAAATGACATTTTGTTGAATTAAGTGTAATTTTAAATTTACAGAATTGTAGCATTTACACAGATGCAAAAGAAATTTCCATTATATACTTTAGATTCATGATTCTTCATTCTGTGCCTTCCTATCCCCTTTCCATGAATTCTAGCCGTTACTGTTGAAAGTTATTAGAGAGCTGTCATTTTGTAAAATGCATCTCTTGATATTGCCTTGAAAGTTTCAATAAATAATGCTTGTGCTGCAACTTATTTGAAATCTAAAATTCATCATTAAATGATCTAATAATTTTGTACTTTGCCCTGGTGCCATTTTCAGGTTGGGTTCCTTCAGATTAACCTAACATGACCATAAAATCAAACAGGGTTTGATGATGTATTGCGTGCCTGTTGGCCTAGCCCAAAACTGGATGGCTGGTTTCTCTTGGTGCAAGTAGACAAAAATACGTAGTGGGGGGAGGAGGAGAAATGAATAGAATAGAATAACATAATTGGAAGGAATCTTATAGGTCTTCTCATCTTCTCAGAAAACCCTACACCATTCCAGACAAATGACCATCTAATCTCTTCCTAAAAACCTCCAGGTTGGAGCATTCATAGCTTCTGAAGGCAATTTGTTCAACTGATTTACTGTTCTAATTATCAGGAATTGTCTGCTTAGTTTTAGAGTGCTTCTCTCCTTGATTAGTTTCCATCCATTGTTTCTTGTCCTGCCCTCAGGTGCTTTGGAGAATAGCTTGACTCCTTCTTCTTTGTGGCAGCCCCTGAGATATTGGAACACTGCTATCATGTCACCCCTGGTCTTTCTTTTAATTAAACTAGACATACCCAATTCCAGCAATTGTTCTTTATATATTTTAGCCTGCAGTCCCCTAATCATCAAGCACCCTAGAACTGTGTTGGCTTTTTTGGCAGCTACAGCACATTGCTGGCTCATATTTGTCCACTAGGACTCCAAGATCCCTCTCACAGTTACTACTGTTGAACCAGGTACCACCTATGCCACCTATACTATACACCATTTGGTTTTTCTTGCCTAAACATAGAACCTTACTTTTTTCAGCATCAAATTTCATTTTGTTAGATAGCGCCCAATGTTCAACTGTGTCAATATTCTTTTGCATCTTAAATCTTATCTTATGGAATGTTGGGTATTCGTGCCAGCTTGGTATCATCTGCAAATTTGATGAGTTTCCCATTTACCCCCTCATTCAAATAATTGATGACGATGTTAAAGAATACTGGGCCTAAAACAGAACTTTGAGGTACCCCACTGCATACTTCCCTCCATGTAGATACAGTTCCATTCAGGACTACACATTCAGTGTAGTTAGTCAGCCAGTTACAAATCCATCTGGTGATAACGCTATCTAACCCACATTTTTCTATCTTATCAAGTAGTAAGTTGTGATCTACTTTATCAAATGCCTTACTGAAGTCCAAGTAAATTAAATCCACAGCATTCCTCTGGTCCACTAATTTTGTCACTTTGCCAAAAAAATGCAATAAGATTTGTTTTTGGCAAACCCATATTGGCTTTTGGTTATGATTTTTGTTTACCTCTAGGTTTCCACAGATTCATTGTTTGATTATCTTTTTCAAAAGCTTCTCAAGTATTGAGATCAGGCTGATAGATCTGTAGTTTCCTGAATCTGTTTTTTTTTTCTTCCTTTTTTGAAGATGGGGAGCTATATAAGCTCTTTTCTGGAGTTTTTCTGTACCAGAGCAAATTGTTCCTGCTTGGGACTAGAGTCTCAAAGCAAGTGTTTCCAGGCAAGCCCTCATATCAGGTTTAAGTATCTTACAAATTTCATCAGGTTACATCAGCAATTTTAATTAGTTTAAGACATTTACTTCATAACACATATTGACTTTTTGTGGGCTCTGCTCTGTCTTTGGGTAGATTCTTTACTTCTTCGTGGGGCTGCCTAGTGACAATACTTATCTAAAAACTTTCTACGTCTCTTGCTTCTAGCATCTTCTTTTAGTATGGTGCCATCATGTCTGTTGCTGTAGTAGCTAATACAGTTAGAAGATGAATTGTACCCTTACCAAGATAGGTAGAGCCTAACTTAGGAAGGGTGTCAAACTTGCTGATATCAATATGACTTACGAGAGAGCTTTTCCAGTAGACAAAAGCTTCTATTTTTTAATCCGGGGAAAAAAAATAGTAGGGCTGTATAGATAACTACAATGTCATGTATATAACAGAAGGAGCCTGCATTTTTTGTGGGAAAGGATGAAAAGACCAACCTTACCACCTCCCTTCTTTTACACTCATGATGAGAAATGATGAGGACTGAGGAGAGACGCTACAGAGCATTCTAGTTCTCATATCCTACCTGTGGGATAGTCTTCTGCTGGTAATTGGAACCAAAGGGGGGATTTCACGGACTCAATGTGCATAGACCTGTCCTGCTTTCCTGCTAAGGCAGACTAGTACAGCCATCACAATTGTGCTGGCTCCCACAACAAACAATATTTTAATTCTGCTGGGTGGAAGAGCCTTCAATTTAAATGAAGCACATCTATCTAACTAAAACAATTTGATGTAGTCATTAAAATATCAAACTAGAAATTGGGAGTTCTAGTCCCCGCCTTGGGCACAAAACCAGCTGAGCTGATATTGAGCCAGTCACTTATTCTCAGCCCTAGGAAGGGCAAAACACTTTCAAAAACTTTGCCAAGAAAACTTCGCTTACTAGTCACTGGAAGTCAGAAACTGACTTGAAGACACCAAACAAAATAAAAGCAAAACACACACACACCCTCCCCACATCTACCTACATAATTGGTTGTTCTCAATAAGACAATTAAATCATATGTTAGCTTTAAATGTATCCTTATTTACTTTCAATCTCTGACACTGTATTGTTTCAAGATATCAAAATAGATAAAAAGAATAGATTTTGAGAATCTGGTAGGCCTTAACATTAACTGAGATGTAATATTATTACCAGAAACAGCCATAAATATAAAAATCCTCCATTTTCTGTATTTTTAAAGGTTTAGGTTGAAAAGAATTCTGATAATTCAGTTAGTCTCAGTTGCAGCTCAGGTAGTGTATATATGTGTATAACCTATACATGGAACATTTTGAAACCAATGCTCTAGACAAATCTGAACACAAACCCAAACTCTGGCTCAGATATGT
>JAEANM010028748.1:0-10310 GCA_017656035.1 Myanophis thanlyinensis
CGCGACCCCCTCAAGGGGCGGGGGGGTCGCTTCCCCCCCCAACTCACCCCAGTCCTTTCTATTTGGCCCGCCGCCATCGCCACGTGGCCGAAAAAGTCCCGGTTCTCCGTCTCCGCTCGCTGCTGCTGCCGCCGATCCCGCAGGCCCCAAGGGCCGGCCTACGCCCGCCCAGGAAACCTATAACTATTGTATATTGTATTGGTCTGAGTAAATGGTTTCTAAGCTGGCTTTCTGAGGTCATAGACAATCGAGACTGTAGGGCGATGATAGACCACTGACAGATTATTGAGCAATACTTGGACCTATTAAAATAAGATAAGATGTCCCATTAGGGAGAGATGAGTGAATTTCAAAAAGAAATGGTGTTGATGTTCCAAAGTACTTATATGTTGACAAGGAACCACAGGGAGATAAAAGAGTTAATGCATGACATACATGGGGAATTAGAAAATGTTCAACAAGGGACAATAAATAAAGACCATAAAGCACAGGAAATAGAGGAGATAATAGAAATACCAAAGGAAAAGATAGAACAGATAAATCACCAAATAAAACAAGAAGAGAAGGAGAAAACAATAAAAACTGATGAATTAAATCAGATATCAAGAAACAAAAAATGGGATAGGATAAACAGATATTTTTGAACAGAAGATTGGGGCTTGGGCAGATCCTTGGGAGGCATGGCAGCAAAAAATAGTAGAGATGGAAGAAATATTTGCATTAAATAGGGAAAAGGTAGAGAGATAAAGATCCAAGAGAAGAGTTTGGGAATAAGTTGAATAAGAATCAAAATACTAAAATAGGCAAGAGATAATGAATAGAAAGGAAATGCTTTTAAATATAAGATTGGCTTAATTAAGAGCTAGAATAGAGGTAGAAACAAAATAAAGGGGAAATATTATAAATATTTTCATATAATACACTAAAAGCAATAGCTAGATGTAAAGATTAGATGGTAAAAGATGTCACTATTTATGTTTAAATAATATTGTCATTGATATTAGAATGGCACACTAAAACAATGAACAACTAAATAATGAATGAACATACTCTAACATAAATATATATACCACCACAATTACATAAGTATGATAAGTAACAAACATTATAATATTACTATTATTACTTGTAACTAAATGAATGATACCCAGATAATCACTGTATATACAATGATATCAATTATATTCAAAAATAATAATTAAAAAGGGGGAAAAAAGAAAGGACATTCATTTAATTTGAATTTGAATTATACCATTTTTTAGATGCAAGCAATATAGGGATCCTATATGAAAGTTAAATAGGGAGGATGAAAGAGTAGCCCACAAATAATGCTTAAGGAAGCAAACCTAAATCTATGCATCCTTCAAAAAAGCTGCTCCATTGAATATACAAATCCCCAAATGCTATCAACTTTACAGTGTGACTAGGCAGCCTAGAGAAATCAAGATTCCCTAGAGATTTATATCTTGCAAAAAAAAAAATCCCACACCACTTTTAATGGTTAATTTTACAATATCTAATTAACCTACAGGGATTGTAATTTGTGCTTATGTGTTTAGTGAGGAATCATAATAGCTTTGTTTCAGACCGATTAATAAATATAGATGGTTCATTTTCCTATCATTTCTGTGCAACTATTTGAAGAGAATCCCATTGTCATTTCTATGTGCATCAAATTCTCAATTTTTCAAAGATTCTGATCAGAAGAATTGCCTTTATGATATTTAATGGCTGTTCTTTAAAGCATCTAGCTCACAATACACAATTTTTTCAATATTTTTGTCCTTGATGTGTGTTCTATGTTAATTTCAATAAATCACTTGGCCAGAGAAGTGAGAATATTTGTTTTAAAAAATTGTCCTTGCTGATACTTGCAGATGGTTATAACTTTTTAGGTTTTTTTTTTGCAGTGTATATATTTGGTCACTTCAGTAGCATTAATAGATTATAATTAAAAATGTATCATCATACTGGCTATAGTGACTGCAAAAATTTCCCAGTATATCGCTAGATTGCTAAGATACAGGTTAGAAACTGGGAGACCATGAGTTCTGCCTTAAGCACAAAACCAAACGGGTGACCTTGGACCAGCCATTCTGTCTCAGCTCTGGGAAGGAGGCAATGGCAAGCCACATCTGAAATCTTGTCAAGAAAACTGCAGGAATTAAACCAGGTAGTTGTCAGGAGTCAAAACTTGTATTGGTGGGGTCTAACTATTGAAAATTATAAAGTACACTATCAAGATAAGAACTTAAGTCTAAGGGAAATCTAGCATTCAGAAATCTAGGAATATTCATTAACCTAACCTTTACAGAATAATGTCAGTAATTTGAAGTGAGTACAATACTTCATGAGGAGTGTTATCTGTATAATGCAGTTTCCAAATAATGTTTAAGAATAGAATACTTAGTTGTAAATCAATTGTGGGATCATTAGGAGAATGGCTCATTGAAATCAGACTACCCTAGTCTAAGTAGGATCATTGCTGATGTATTAGTTGCAGCTCAGCAGGAACCTTTCTTGCCATTAAAACTATTTTTGCTTATATTGATAGACTGGAATAAAACCCCACCCTCAAATTATGTACCTGTTCCCTCAGAAGTACCTTCTTTCCAAAATAGACCACTTTCTTCATTCTCTGGTCCTATCCACATTTTCTCTTTTCTGAGTTCAACTTGAGTTTGTTAGCCCTCAGTCAATCACTCTATTTAGGCAACCATCAAATACTCTCACAGCCCTTCATTATTTAAATGAAAAGGAGAGATAAAATTGAATGCCTTCAGCATCTCCTAATCATTCAAAGAATCGCTTATATCAAATCATTAACTATTAGATCAGATCAAAGCCAGTATGCATATTTCATCTCTCTCTCTCTCCCTCCCTCCCTCCCTCCCTCTCTCCCTTTTTTCTGGTGGAATATTTATTCAAATGTATTCATTTATTATTTGGAATTCACATTTCTGAAACATCAACAACTTCAGATGCTGATTTCTACTTTGTTGATTGGAAGCAAGGAAGACTTAAGGAATCTCTTATTGAAGAAAAAAATAAAAAGTGTAAAAGCTTCTTTACTGCTCAGTAGTTAGATGCCCAAGATTATATTAACCGATAATGCCAACCCAGTATGATCATCTTTTAATATTGGTTTATCTGCTTTTAACCTTTATAAACTTCCCTGAGTTGTTGGCAGGCAGATGGCATTGAAGTTGGCTACAAAAATAAATGCTGATGACACAAGCCATGAGCTTACAGTAACTCAGACGAGGCTTGATGTACAAGTTTGGCAAAATGATGTTCATCAAGTCAGTGAAGAGCTGGACGTGAATAAATAGCAATAAAAGCCATGTTGAACTATTGAGCCATCACATTAGCTGCTGGTTTTCTAGAAGGAAATGCTACAAGTTTGATATTTGTTCTCTAAGATGGCCCTTCTGAAAACATCTGTATGCATTTATTTGCACAGAACTTCTGAGCGGATCTGTTTACCATTTGTGAAATCAGAAGATCGTTTAAATACTTTATTTTCTTTCAGTATAAACAGAGTGAAATATTTAGAAGGCATCTTTTTCTCCTGAACCGATACTCTGATGATCAAATTACGCTTACTTTGGGAGCTGGAACTGGAGCTATCATCATTCTAGCACATTGCATGTACAGTATAGTACTTTTCATAACCTGGCAAAGTTTTGTGAATTTCAATAACTCTAATGACATACAACCATCTGTGATTTTCTACCTGCAGAAGCCTGTGTCAGCTGTTAGTGTTCAGCAGCCTGATTCACTTTGCATCAATCTTTTGCCAGGGAATCTCTCAATAACCTTCAAACAATTTTGACTCATTCAAAAACAAGACAATTAGTAAAGGTCTTTTGTTAAAAGAAAAATTGCATTGGAATTCAGGAACTGAAAGAAGCAATTTGGGCAATTGTCTGCAATCCTTGTTGCCATTTCACTGTCGAACTGTTGTTACAATTTATGATGGGATGTGGGATGATTTAATCTTATTATTCCATATCCTGCTGTCATAGATTTGAAAACAAGTGAACCCAAATTGGTTTTGCACTGAATTTAAGTAGTATCACAAAATTTGATAGGGGCACCCTTATTTGGTGACAAATTCTCTGTCATGAAGATTATGCTAAAGATAATTTATAGAGCCCCTTTCCTTCATTTTCATTATAATGTTAGTAACACTGAAAACTTTGGAAGAAACAAATCAATAAGAAACTATAATAAATGAAATAATAATTGTGAAAATAAAAGACAGTTCATTAATCTTTTCAAAAACTATGTTCATCCTTACGGTTACATAAGCAAAATGCCAATCTCAGTATTTTTTTTTTAAATTTTCTTTGATCCCCTCTTCTTTATTTATTTATCAAAAGGTCAGCGTGACCCTTTATTATTATTATCTAGTAGTTGAGCTGATTTTCTTCTGGAATGCAAATTTCATGTTATTTTTAAAAGAGGAAAAGTTAAGGTCCAGTTTGCACATCAGCTTGATCTTATTGGAATTGCCTTTCTCCAGCTTTATACATATGTCATAAGGAAAATGGGGGAAATAACATTTTGGCAATTTTTGATTTGTCATAGAGAATATTTTATACCTGCTTTTATTAATGTTGAGGAAACAAGGTTATCAATCATTATTGGTTGATGTGTAACTGCTGTTATATTTTGAGATGATAGGGAACAGGTTCAAGCATTTCCTATAGTATAAAATTTTAGATAGTTGTGGACTGGTATCATATCTCACAGAAAGCAACTCTGGGCTGCGTACCATAATCATAGATTGAAGCAGAAGACCCTGACTTGCTCCCATCCCACCTTCCAATTAGTAACATAGATACTTTGCTGACAAATGTTTATCAGCCAATGTCAAAAACAGGAATCATTCCATAAACAGTGTAAGAAAATGTAACTTACATTTCTGGTGACACAGTGGTGGAATTCAATTTTTTTTAATATTGGTTCTGTGGGCGTGGCTTGGTGGGCATGACTGGGGGGGGGTCATGTGATTGGGCAGGCAGTTTCTGTAAGCAGGGCAATAAAGATCAGGTTAGAAACAGCACTAGAATGTTTTTTCCTGCCTTTCATACAGGATTAACCCTGTAAAGTGGAAAAAACAAAAGGAGATTTCTTCTAAAAACCCGTTCTCCAAACTGCTTAGAAAATTTACTACCAGTTCTAGTGAACCTGCTAGAACCTGCTGAATTTCACCTCTCTGGTGACAGTATTGTTCCTTTTTGAAAGTTCAGGCCAATTACAAACACTTTGTGTTGCGCAGTACTTTTGGAACACAATTTATGTTTGTCTCAGTTGTGGTACTTTTTTCTTCCCAAATATTTGTCCATGGTGCTTTCTAAGTTCCTCTCAGAGGTATTATTCAAAACAACCACTCAAAAATGGGCTGCAGAAAAATGCTTTCTTTCACTATACTGTCAACATGCACATCCAATGAGGACAAAAATAAATAGTTTTCTGAAACCTTTCAATTTTTTAATAAGTCAAAATACACTTTTCTGACAGCATAATTGCTTTTCATAGTGGGTCCTAAATCTGCAGCACTATAAAAGAATAATGCTACAGTAGATCATTTGTGAAAACTTAATGAAAACTGAGTTAGTGAACCTCGGAGTCGCTAGACCTTGAAATTCACTTTCAAAAACTAATTTGCAGTAAATGTATGAGAAACATATTTAGACATGATAAACTTTCAGTCCTATGTTCACCAGGTGTAGAAGTTTATCTTGATTAACTTTTTTTCCTTTTAATTAATCACTTCCAAGGGTGGGGGAGGGGAAAAGAAAAGGTGTAAAAAAAAAGCTTGATTGTTATTTCCTGCTGTGTCGATAACATTAATCTGATCAGAATGAAATTATTTAGTTTTCCTGCCTTTTGAATGTAATATCATATATCAAAATGTAATGTTTCTCCTGTAATAACCAAGGACATCTTATCTTGTGAAATATCCATTATACCATTTTTTATATAATTGGCCAACAGGAAGATAAAAAATAAAGCTAAAGACCAGCTGTGAAACTATGATTACTTCCATATACTACTGAAGAATTATATATGGGCATGTAATCCTATTTTGCTCATTAAATTTTTGCTATACTGTTTTAAAGGCCATATGACTCAATTGTTTTATCATACAGTAATATTCATACATTATTTACCCTTGCTGATAAAAATGTAAAGTCAAAATGTGTGTTACAATTCTCTGGTATGAGGAGTTTAAATAAATGGCACATTACTTAGACTTCAGGTTGCTAAAAGAGTGATAAGGTGCATTTTAAAGGGGAGGAGATAACATGCACCCCCACATACTTAATACTGTTGACTTCCTCCACAGTTACAGCCTTGGTACAAAATGGAGTACAACTGCTGGCTCTTTCTAAAATCAACAATGGTCTCCTTTGCTTTATTAACATTCAAAACCAGGTTACCTTTATTGCACCAGTCCACCAAAGCCTTCACCTAATCCCTATAAGAATCTTCATTGTCATCCTGGATAAAGGACAAGGAAGAAACAGAATATTTTTTAATGTGGGATTCGATTTATCAATGGTTAGATGACAGAAACAGAAGTTAGAAATGTAAAAGTTTAACAGAATGATTAACTATTCAATAAAGGTATGTTAATATGGATGAGTAAATATAATTATATTATTATCTTATTTGATTATCAGTTCTATGAATATTATTTCTATTATTTTCCAAAACTAACTGTACCCAGACAACATACTGTTCATGTAGATATTTAGCTTTTTATGTTTATTAAAGAAAAGTGTATAAATAAAAAATATATATATAAAGAATCTTCTTCATTGTCATCCTGGATAAAAGCCACCACCGCTGTGTCATCTCCATACTTCACAATATGATTCGTAGCAGACTTGGTACAGCTTCATGGGACAGCAAGGTGAACAGTAAAGGACTCAAGACACAGCCCTGTGGGGAACCTCTACTCAAGGAGATGGAATAGGAAACTTCTTCCAATTCGCACAAACTGGGGCCAATCAATAAGGCATGAAACCACTGCCTCATTATTTTAACCTACAGGTTCTGGGTCTACCCTTTGGGGCATAAGAAACTAAGCCCACTCTCTCTTCTTCTTTGTGAGAGTTGTAGAGATATTTGGGGATTGCTATTGCTTATTTCTTCTCTATAAATAATGGGGTGAAGTGCTATCAGCATGCTACTGATAGCCAGATGCATATCTATCAGGTACAAGGAACCAAAATGGCTCTGAGTTGATCAGAGAAGTTTCTGTATTTTTATTCTGCTATTGAAAAGTATCTCCAGAGATTTCAGGAGGTGTCGGGTCTCTATGGCTTCCTACCCTGCAGGGATTCCAAACTATCCATTCTCTTAACTCAGTCACAATACTCTGTCCCAGGTGAAGTAAATGATACTGTTTGCTTCCTATGTCAGAGCCTGGAGACTGAGGTTTGGGATGAGGAACAATAGCTTTCCGCTCACCTCACCTAATAAAATATCCAGGAAATACCAATCTCTTTTATGTACAACTACTCTTACCAGATTAACATGAAATAGTTTGTTATACTGTATGCAAAATTATACAGGCTCTAATTGTCCACCCATAATGCACCACTTATCAAAAGATATTATTGTGTTTTATTTATTTTTATTTTTTATTATTACTATTTTTAATGTTTTTCTTTGTAATGCTGGTCTGTGACTGTAATAAAAAAATGATTCAGTGGCTTTGACTTTGGGGCCATATTTTTACCATCTTTAGTTCTGGTTGGAGTGGCACTGCCCCAGACAGACCTGGTATGCAATTTGGTATCCTTCTGGCCTCATAATTCCTGCTGTATGTGTTGGTGGCAGTCATGGCTAGAAAGGCTTTTGTGCAACTGGATTAATCACTCCCGTTCTAACTATTCCCACATATATCACTATAAAGCACTATAAAGACATAGGGCTATTATAGAAGAACACACAGAAAAGCTTCAGCTGATGCAAAATATGGTAAACAGACTAATTAGGCACATACCTAGATCAGTACCAGGTTCCAGGTTTAATTCTCTGCTTCAGGTTCAATTCAAGGTGCTGATAGTGAGCCATAAATCTTTCTGTCACATTCAGAATATTCATACTTTTCTCAGCAGGGAATTGCCCACCACTTTGACATTTTGACACTTTTTTCCTCAAAACGCCTCTTGGGTTTCTTCAGACCACAGGGGCCATGTACAATGCTAAATAGCAAGGTTTGCTTAGCTGTCTGTGGATTATCCTCTAGAAAGTGAGCTTTGGTACTAGTTCCTGAGCTCCACTGGTACTGGTTGTCTCCTGATTTTTCTGCCTCTATGGGTCACATGTGTCTTTAGGTTTGCCTCAGCCAAAGGGAGGTTTTTTTTTTTCAAGTTCTGAGATATTTTCATTTCTTCTCAAGTTCAGCTATCCTTCTCATTTTCCTGGATACATAGCATAAAAATTCAGGCAAGAAGATAAACATCTTGCCCATGCCAGTGATGCTTCCCTTATTGGTGAGATTGCTTCCAGCCTCACCACTCCCCCCCTCCCCTTGCCAAACTCCTATGCAAAATTTCCCTGGGTTTTCATTCACTTACATCTTGAGCTAACAGAAGTTGCCTTTGTGGGGGAAAGCTTGACTGGACTAGAAAAATTAGTAGCAAGACCAATTTCATTGCAAAATTAGGGGTAACCAATGCATTAGAATGACCCCCTAATAAATAGAGACCTCCAAGACATTCACATATACAATATATTCTCACCAGCTTCTCAAACTCCTTTCTGCCAAATACAATGCTTGTAGCCAGATGGCAGTTGTTGAATAAGAAGGTTTGTTTAGTGGTGATCATACTATTTAAAGGTAGCTGGTATCACTGTTACATAATGACCTAGCAGGCCAATCTCACCAAATATTTCTAATAACTAATCATAGTGAACTGTAGTAAATGCATGAACCTGTGAAATTTGAAACATCTCATAAAAGTCAAGGGATGTATTCAGCATTATTCATGATTAAGCCCTTAATGCATAACTCACTTTGAAAACCTTATTTCACTTTCCTACAGGCTGATGCACAGCTATGCAAGCTTAAAAAAATACATATTGGAGCAAGGTCAGTGATAGTATTTTATGCTAAAAGATAAGCCCTAAATCCTTCTGCTGTTATGAAACAGCAGCAATTCTTAATATTGTTGTACCTATAATTATCTCTTTTGCTATAGTTCATCGGAGCTGTGTCTTGATACATTCACAATAACCATAATAAAGGGGGAAGGAAAGGCTGTGGATCCAGCTGTGACCCTTAAACTCTTCAAAGAATTCTTAGGATAATTGTATAGCAGCTATTTAGTACCATTCAGTTTGATCTGCAACTCCAAAGAAAATGTACACCGTAAATACATACTGTCTGTCTATAAATCCTATAAAGCATATCTTGTATAAAACACATATGTAACAGTGCTTATATAACATGTTCCAACCAAGTAATTATACCAAGTGAGGGAAAATCCATTAGGCAGTCAGTGAAAGTTTCAATTATTTGGAGTACGAATTTTAAAGAACGATTGTTTAATATTCATTTGAGACTGCAGTTATTTTTTAAAAATCTATAGAAGTGTAAGCAGAGGGGAGATAAAATAGGATAAATAGAGAAATGGACAGATGATATAATCTAGTTATGAAACAAGTGCCTCTGTAGAAAATGAAAACTTCTCTAAAAATATCTGTTGATCTTAAACTTGTGCATATATGAGAGATCCTTCCTGAGAAGCAAAGCACTACTTTAGAAGTAAATTACACTATCATGGGATCTACATTATATAAATACAGGCATTCACAATCTCAATAAAATAGCTTTGGGAGGAGGTTGTATGTGCCAGTTATTCCTGAATGTTGGTTAAATTAAGAAGTATATTATTTGCCTAAATTTCTGCCATTTGTTTCATGATGTAAATGACATACATTGATGTAGATGATGCAAATTATTACAATTAAACAGAAATTTAAGTGCTGTCTGGACTATGTGGGATGTAATCGACAGCTATTTAGGGGAATATTTAGACATAAATTTTGTCCTTGCTACAAATTGCTACATCAAGATTTTTGTTGAATATGTAAGAGCCAGAGCTATACTTCAAAACAGAGGAATGAATAGGATGAAAGAGTCAATTCTTTTAATTGAATTAATAACTATTGGTGAAAATTAACAAACTGTATTGTAAGGGAACCCATTTAGAAGATCCATGGAGTCCCATTTTCATATAACCAGAAAAATCATTCTCTCTCTCTCTCTCTCTCTCTCTCTC
>JAEANM010028750.1:0-10310 GCA_017656035.1 Myanophis thanlyinensis
TATATTCTGTTATCAATGAGTTCCTTTTATCAATATACATAAACTGCAATAGAGTTAAAAAGATAGTTTGCTCTGCAATTAAACGAGAACTGCCCAAATCATCCAGATCAAAAACAGCTTCTCCATAAAAGAGAGGCAGGGGCAACGAACAGGATGAAGTCAGAGCTGCACTCTGGTTTTCCTCACATTGCCATGGGGCTTGTAGAAGACTTCACAATCTGAATTAATTAGCCTCAGCTAATCAGAGGAAATGGTAGAAATATAGTTTTGGACCATTGCTATGGGAAAGCTCTGGGGCAGATGGTTTCCATTGCATAGATGATCTGATTAGCCTTGACTTGCCTTGCATCCATCTCCACACAATTCCCCTGAAGTAAAGAAGCTGTTGCATCACACATCTCCCAGTTCTGCCAAGAAAAGCTTTTGGTGGATGTTGTTTCTCCTTGCCATAACAAGAAAGCCTGGGACAAAAGAACGGCATGGAACTACCCCATAAGTACTTTTTGGGGGGCAATTCCCTATTAACTAGCTAAGGACTATTAGTCTACCAAGAGACCTTAGTGAACTACAAAGAAAAGATAATTGTGTGACTGCAGTAGTAAAAGTTAAAATAGGTATAGGGAAGAATTAAAGCAGGAATTTTTAGGAAACCATCTGTCAATCTTACAACCTGGACAGATTAATATTACATTGATTTTTGGTGACCACATAGATTTTCTGCAGACTGATCTGTCCCCCAGCTTGGTCCTTCAGTCTTCCAACAGTGCATCTATCATTGGTGTAATTAAGGCCACCATCCATCTAATGGCTGGTAGTTCTCGTTTTCCTTCCACCTTTCCCAGTATTACAGAATTCTCAAGACAGTTTTTGCAAAATGTGCTATATGTATGTATGTATGTATGTATGTATGTAAGTTGGTCTAGGTCTTTTCCCGTGTAAAATTGAGAGTATCTTGGTGACGTTTCAGCGAAGTCCCACTCGTCATCTTCAGGCTGGTGTTTTCAGCTTCGTGCTAGTGTGCAAGCAAAATAGTGGATGGATGGATAGATGGATAGATGGATGATAGGTCGATCTAAATACTGTTTGCACAATACTCTTAGCTATACTAAGAAACCAAATACAAAATAGTAGAAACTACCCAGCATATCACTTGCATTTTAGAAATGGCAATATTACTTTGGTGTTACAATGAAATATTTTCAAAAAAGAACTTTTGAAAACTCCTTTCTAGCATTTGTCAAAAAAAACACTCTTCCCACAATTTTTGGAGGGCTTCTTCATTAATTACTCATCACACAGAAGTAGAAAATGGTGGAAAGTAGAGTGGATTGCATGTGGGGATTTTCTGTAGTTAATATCTTTTCCACCTCCCAAGAACAGAGAGTGTCATGCACATGAATCAATGTACCACCAATGACAGATGGTCGCTAACAGGTTTTCACTAAGTTTGCTGACCTCTTTGTTTCTCTGTAGGATCAAAGTGTGGTAATGGTAACTACTGTGTTAGTCTTTGGAAGAGGCAAACTATGGCATTCAAGAGTCAGCCAGAAAATCTCTCCTCAAACAAATAGATCAACTTCTTATTAGCAAGTTATGAGAAGAAAAGGAAACCAATGAGCTATTGTAGGAAGCAGATTAGCAATTATTCTAAGACAATCTGGTTTGGTGTATCTTTAACTCTCTTCAAGATAAAAATCTGAAACTCATTCTGCACTCTTTATGAAACCCAAATGCCTGCAAATCTTGGAAGTGACATTTGGCCTGCTGATATTTTTATTCACCTCACACTCCAAGGAGCTCACTGACTGGAATTCAATAGAAACTGTAATCTAGTTTATGGAAATGAAAGGCATCAAAACACACACAAAAAAGCCCACTGTTTCTGTAGAAGTGCTCCGCTTCAAATATTTGACATGGAAATTTATCTAATCCCTCTGGGGCACACAGGTTTCACAAGTGTTAACGTCTTTCAAAATGGATTTCACAAATGTTTGTTTGGGATTCCCAGGCATACAAATAATGGAGAATATCAAGGCATCCTATGAATCAGTCTTAACGACAGAGATCTTGGCTATTTCAGAAGGTTAAAGGGTATGAATTTTAATTTGGGATGATGGAAGAAACCATTCCCCTGTCCATTTATTTAGCATGCATGCTGAGGGTAAATACCATTCAGCACTCCTGCATCCTAAACACCATTTTTCTGTGCCTCCTCAAGAAGGATAGGAAACATCTTGTAACACAGACGAAAAAGGCCTTTAGTCAGATGCCACAAGAAGTCAGGAGCAATTCAGTTTATGAAATTAGAAAAAGGAAAGTTCAGGGACAGCTAAGGAAGAATATATAGATACCTATGATTACTTTATAAAATAGAATTTAATATTTTAAATGAGAAGTTAGCATGTTTCAAACCAAAGTCCTTTACTTTAGCAGCATCTTCATTTCAAACAGAAGCTCAGGGTTGAAGTGTGGGGTCCTTGGTTCCTCTGAGCTTGGTTGGTTTTTTTACATGTTTCATTACCAGTGGTGGGATGCTGCCTGGTCGCACTGGTTCTATCGAACCGGTAGTGGCGACGATCAGTTGGCCCCGCCCTATCCTGTCCTATATCCCCTTCTTTTTTTTCTTTCTTGCTCACCTGAATCATGTAGCACAACTGTTTTCCACACCTCCTCAGCCTTCCTACTCGTTAAACCAGTTGCAGCCCACCACTGTTCATTACCCCAACTAGGTAACACCAGAAGGTGATACTAGCACTGCTGATGTTACCTGGCTGGGTAATGAAACATGTGCAAGAAAAAACCAGGCTCAGAGAGCACTAGGACCCAGCATCTTTATTTAATATACAGTAATCTCTGTCACCACAAACAAACATAAGCATTC
The DNA here is from genome assembly GCA_017656035.1 of Myanophis thanlyinensis. Taxonomy (NCBI): domain Eukaryota; kingdom Metazoa; phylum Chordata; class Lepidosauria; order Squamata; family Homalopsidae; genus Myanophis; species Myanophis thanlyinensis. The sequence continues at coordinate 2,882 of JAEANM010028750.1, forward strand.
TTGTAAAATGAAAGTGTGTGGGTAGCTTACTTGATGCTGTACCCCTCAGTCCCACAAAAAGAAAAGAAACTGGGATGATAGAGCATACTGATGCTAGAAGGGAGGACGGGGGATTTCTGAAAATTCGTAATGTATTATAATCAGCTATACTCACTATTTGTGAACTCTCCTTATTTATTATAATTTGGCTGTTCTGACCATCTGTGAATCCTACCAGTGGCTGCCTTTTTATATGAACATTCAGTAAATGTCTATTGTGATCAAAAAGTTGCCTACTCCTAATTTGGTGGATTGGGCTATTTTATCCAGTATTGTTTCTGCTGGCCATCAACCAAATTTCTTCCAAAAAATTCACAAGCAGGAGAAAAAGGGAGTAGCACGCCCTCTAGTCCATGCTTTTTCAAAAGAGCAGAACATAAACAAATAAAAGATTATGGTGAAGGAGAACTAGGCCAAGAAAAGGAGGTTCCTTTTGCTAAAAACAGGAAATATTTTTTATTGAAAAACAAATATGTTTACATAAAAGATGCATATGGTAATTTATATGTATTGTTATAAAGTTAGTGTGGTTTATAGTGCAATACATTTTACTGCATTGGGCATGGCTACAATTAAATGACTCGTGTTCTTATTGCTTAGTCCACTTACGTATTTATCTGTGATGGTCAACTTGGAAATCAGCCTCTGTTTTCTTTGAGATTAACAGTTTTAGAAAGAAAATACAAAAGCAAATAGTATGAAAGATAGGGAAGGAAAAAAGGAAGGGAAAAGTGAAGGGAAGAAGGAGAGAAAGAAAGAAAAGGTATTGACTGCCAACTCCCTTTGGTGCAGTAGAATAAGACATTAACATCAAACCTCAACTTTTTACTTTTACATAGTAGTTTCAACTAGCCATTTCTATAACAACAAATCTATTTAATCAGTAAAACCAAAAATCAAAGTTTCATTTTTTTCCATCTCAAGCACAAAGTCCAAAAGCAGTTTCCAAGCAGAAATAAAGTATTCGTATTTTTTTTTTAACCAAAGCAGTCAATTTAGCCATCTCTGCTAACTCCATCCATTTTTGCAGCCTTTTGTCCATTGTGGGGATCGAAATGTCCTTCCAGTTATATGCATAGAACCATCAACATATATAATGTCAAAGTTCCAAATTTTTTCCCATGTCATTTTCCATTAAACCCAAAAGGAAAGTCTCTGGTTTTCTCTTTATATTCACTTTAAGATTTTTCTATACTAAAGTATGAGTCCTACTCCAATATTTTATCACAAATCCATCATAAATGATAAAAAGTCTCTTCTTTACATTTGCATTTCCAATATTCATTTGAAATACCTGTATACATTCTTGACAACTTGTCTGGAATTAAATACCAATGATGCACCATCTTATAGAAATTTTCTTTTAAGGTTATAATTTAATGTACATTTTAAACCTTTCTTCCATATATTCTCCCATTGTTCAAGCATTAAATTATATCCAAAGTTCCTTGCCCACTGAATCATACAATGTTTTACATGCTCACTTTCCAGATTCAAATTTAGTAATATTTTATAGACCTTAGCAATAATATGTTCAACACTACCACATATTAGGATTTCCAATTCATTTTTAATGACATCAAACCTATAACCCTTTTTTGTCTAATTTAAATCTTTCTTACAGCTGTAAATATGTAAACCAAGGGCAGACATGACCTTCTGATTCTTACTCCTCTTTAGACTACAGGGTAGGGTCACCAAAATTCAAAGATATCAGTTACAAGTATTGGTAATACCTGAAACAGAAAGAGCATCTTTGGTAAGTCAGCCTCTGTTTTCTTATGGAAAAACCATGAACTGGACTTGGGTTTGACATATGTATCTAAGGAGACCCTCAGGTGTGAAGAATCAGGATCACACATTAGGTTCTAGTCAAACTGATTTAGTGCTCAAACCTATATACAAGAATCTACTTAACTAATGGTGGTCAACACTAAATTGGAGTCAAGAGTTAATAGAAATCTAGAAAACTCTAAAAGAGTTTAGTGCCAGACTGTCTAAGGAACCACCTTTCTCAATATGAACTTAGGAACTTTTTAATACTGCTAGGAAAGGCCCTTTCAAAGACCACTGTTGTAAGAAACTCATCCTTCTGGCACATGGGAAAGGTCTAAACCTCCTTAGGAGTTGTAGTTAGTCACAACCCTGTCAGTCTTTGGGAAATCTGTAAGATGCATCTCTTTCACCAAGCTGTTAATTTGTTATTTGATTCAAGTATTTGTTTTATTGTTAATTTTCTTTTGAATTTTTAATTTCCTGTATTATATCTTTTTTATTTTCATTGTTCTTTTACTGTCTTTTATACTCATCAGAACATTTCTAAAATGAATGAATAAACCAGATAAACTGCTCCAACCCTGGACCCTGTCATCATGGCAGGCACAATGCAATAATTTATTCTCTTCAACTGGAGCCATCCTTTGACCCCCCCCCCAAATGATGGAGTAAGTCTGGTAAGGCCCCTTATGTCAATAATATAAGTCAGGGGTGTCCAACCTTGGTAATGCTTAAGACTTGTGGATTTCAACTCCCAGAATTCTGAGGAATGTTGGCTGGGGAATTCTGGGAGTTGAAGTCTTAGAATTGCCAAGTTTGGATACCCCTGAGATAAGGGTTTGTGGAGTGTAATAATTGTACACTACGCAGTGCTACTTCTTTGTTCCCTCACATCTATGCATCTCACCAGAGGCATCCATGAGGAGGTGATTGAAGTAGACAAGATACAGGCCACAATTGTGTGATTAAAGCCCTGCCCTTTGCCACTTTTGCCAAATAAATAAATAAATAAATGGATGGGGCTTTAATTAAACCCACATCCACCATCTTGACTTTTTTTATAACCTTCCCTCTGTCCCCCCCACCACCAAATTTACCACTGTTCTCCCAGCCTTAACTTAATGGAAAACGTATGGTGGACTAAAGCCATAATTGCACATAGCTCGGGAAACTGTCGTTACCCAATGCTTATTTCCAAAATGTTACTTCGTCCAACTGTTCCACTTTCAGCTACAAAATTAGAAATCAAAGATTAACTTTCCAGGACCTCCCCTAGGTCCATTTATCTCTGTCTATAATCAGTTAATTTTCAAAATTAACTGATAAAAATTAAGAGACAGACCATTTAATTAAAGGTCTTAGTTTAAATAATGCCACAGCCAGTTGGTTTATTGTTGTATCAAATTACCTTATCTTCCTGCCCAAATGAAGAAATGTATGTATAGTGCTTACAATGATCCTATTTGCACTTAACATTTTTTTAGAGAACAAAACTTGGATGAAAGGTTTCTGAAGGTAGATTGGCACCTACAAAGCAAAACCAGCCAAATAACTGAGAAGAATTAATACTGAAATTATGAACTGTACCAATGATTTTTATACTTTTTATACTGACTTTGGGGAATCAAACATTTTCAGTTTCTCATTTTCCTATTCTTAAATTCACTCACTCAATCAGTTTAAGCTGTTTAAATATTTTCCCAAAGGTTAACACAATTTTGTCTAATAACTGACTGAGCTATATATATCAGTATACCTATTTTTGTATATTATTTTAATACTATATAATAATAAGTATAGATTTTTGATAGGGGAAAAGAAATAAAAATCACAGCAGTGCAGATTTCTAAGAAAAACAACATTCCAACTTATACATTACTTTGAAAATATCAAATTAGTCAACTTGCAAAAAATGTAAACCAAATCAACCTTTTCATTGTTCTCCTGTTTAACTTAGCTCATTGTACTCAGAGGTGGGATTTAACCAGTTCACGCCTATTCGCTAGAACCAGTTGTTAACTTCCTAAGCAATTCGGAGAACTGCTGGTTCAGCTGGTCATTAGGGCAGAGAACTGGTTGTTGAATTATTTGAATCCCACCACTGATTGTACTGTATTCAGTCATGAGTTATATAGAATTAATTAGATATTCCCTTATCCTTTTACCCCTCCTTAAATTTAGATTTACTTGTGTTTTATTATTTTTTTCCACACAAGTGCAGAAAAGATGCAAATATTTGAACGAAGACTGCACTTGCATTTTTTTTCATGGACAAGGATGCATCAGAAACATATCAATGATTTCAACACACCAATTCCTATTGCAAATAACTCATGTTCCAGAAGTGCAATTAATTATTTTTAGAACCTATTTTAAAATGTATTAATTGAGGAGGTGTGGAACTTTCAAGGCACAATAAACTGTAATAATACAGAAAGGAAAGAGATACGGGGTGGGGTGGACCTCTCATCCCTACTGTAGGTATTAATATTACACAGACATTTCCTGCCAAGCCCTTAATCTAGGAAAGACCTGATTTCCAACCTCAAGTTATTCTGACCTCTTAAATGCAATATATGCATATCTGGCTTTGTATGTTTGGTTTATTTCTAGTACTTGTGTGTTTGAATGTTGGGATTCATAAACAGAAGCTTCCAGCTGGATTTCCTCTGATCTCCAAGCTTTCTGTCCAACTCACTGTTCCACTTAGATCTGATCTTCACCCCCTGCAGACAGTGTGCTCCAATAATCTTCTGATAAAGAAGCACTTGCTGGAGGAGGATGAAGTTGGCCTGTTCAACGCTGAGTGGAGCTCTAATTATGAATTAAAACAAAAAACAAAAAAGGTGGCTGGTAGTTGCCACTAATGATATGTTTGGTAAATCTGTTTAAAACAATACAGCGTGTGTCCTTCCCCCATATGCAAATTGGCAGTTTAATGGTATGTCCCCTGTTGAACAGCAATTAGAAATAATTTGGTCCTAAGATTTCGGCATTTGTCTTTATGTCACCAAGTTTACGATTAAAACCCCTTCATGTTGATTCAGGGTGTGACTTAGTTGCTTAAGCATTCCGCATGCAATCAAACCATTCACAAGCGCAGCGGCGTGGAGACACGGCGGATCAAAACATTGCAAGCCTTCCATAGTTAGCCGCTTAATGGCCCAATCTTAGGCTTTCCGCATTAGGCCCCAGAAAAATAAATTAAACAACAAGCAAGGTTTCTTCCTAAACTAGAAGACTCTCTTCTTCACCAGGGCCCAAGGGACAGGCAACCATTAAAACCAAAAAGGAATGTCAACTATATGTTTAAATGTTATCTTCCTGGATACATTACATTGGAATGGAAACATTTACTCTTGCTGTAGTATTCATAGGCAGTGAAAAGAGAAGTACACAGACTAATGGAGGTGAGCACCTTTTGGAGATGAATTTGCACTTTGCTTGTGTCTTTCCTAGCATTAGGGCTGCTGGCCAACAATTATCCTTCCTTTTCCAATAATTCAGTTGATATGTCACGTTTCACTTAGATGTGCCAAAGCAGGCCAAATCATGAGACACAGCAAGGTGCTACTTGTATTCTGGCACCAGTCCATTGCAAAAACGAACAGAATGAGCTAACTAAATAATAATTTATTTTGTAGCATTGTCCCAGGCACTATTCTATAGGAGAAACTGCAGCTTTCCCATGCCTTCCTTTTTCCAGATGTTGCCATGATCTTAAGCTAGGTTATTGTTCTCTTTGCAGTTTTAGGCGTCTTGGTTTGCTGGCAAAGGTACATGTAGGAATCAATCATGAATACTGATGAATTTGAACATTGGAAAGCAGGACTGATATTTAAGTTCTGCTTACACAAGATTTGAGCAATATGGCGACCTCAAAGCTCTCTGTTGTTACAGTGGATTATACGGTTTACTTCATCTTTTAATTCATTTCAGAAGTGTGGTCCTTCCATTGGTTTTGAACTTGCATAAGCACGTGAGCTGAAAGATGTATAAATATTGTAAGGAGAAGAGAAGAATATCTACATATTACTAAATTACTCTGAGAAGATCTGAAAAGAATTTCAGTTTCTAGTTCTGGAGAATTCCATTGGGAGACAAGGGTTTCAGGCTTTTACTTTCATCTGAATTCTCTATTCTCTGAAAATGTGACTCTTTCTAATTTTCAAGCATCCGATTTTTTGGGGGTGGGGGAGTTTTGCTTATGCTAATAATATGTAGCCGAACAATCTGTTTCCAACATTAGACAAGAGTATTAATACTTTCCAATCACTGAATTCCAAACACCAAAATTAAATTAGGTATCATTTCAAATAACAATGCCACACATTTACTTTAAACGAATTTAGTGTCATTTCATGTTTGGTGTGCAGTGGGTGGAAATATGACTCCAGCAAGAAGTGTCAACATCTGCTTTATTAATTTTATTGAAGCAGTACATTGAGTTACATGGACCATTTCTCCGTGTGTTTGGTTAATATTTTTAGTGGAAAATTGGTGTTAGCTTCAAGTTAGGTAAACTTACATTTGCCTTACAAAAGATGGTGTGGGAGTGGAAAGTCAATTTTACAACTCAATAAGTAGTCAACCTTGATCAGAGTCAGATTCATCTTTAAGTTACACAGATAATCAAGAAGGTCATGTCAAAGCCAAATTCTATCAAAGAAGATCTAATCTGTTGTCTGTATGAAAATGAGAAGCAGTTATATCGCATGCATAAACTTTAATTTTAATACCATGTGCAGATGTTGTTTCATGATTTGGAGTTTTCAATTTCTTGATTTATAAAATGTTGCTCCATTTGTTTTTCTTTTAAAAAAGCATTGATTACTCTGGGTGCCTAAGAAACAGAGTGTGTAATTTACTGTATATGTTAAAAAACATTTGTTATCATTTTGCAATTTTTCTTGATTATGAGTTAGGAAGAAGACTGTTCTGAAGTTACGTGATACAATAATTTAGCTTTGTCAAAGGTCAGGAAAACTGCGTTTGTCAATCGTATGGATCAGAAATCTGAAAACATAGTGGATTCCATATGATATACTTTACAAATAAAAAGATTGAAGTAATGTCTCTACTTGCCTCTAATCCAGTTCAACCAGTCTTCCTGTCAATTATATTTTAGTAAGCATGTCTTACATATCAGATTGCTGCTATTTTCTTAGTAGAAATATATAGTGTCTTATGGTGGCATCCAACCATCATTATCACTGTGCTCAAATAAAGATAATGAAGAGAAGCTTTACCTCACCATAAAAATAGCTAGTGGCAGTAAAAAGCACTATAAAACAATAGTGAGGAAAACAACCTATATTGATATTAAACAGAGTTGGCAACAGTTGAAATTGTCCACTAATATCTATGCATGTTGATAGTGAAAAAATAAAGAAATTCCTCCTACTATAGGATTGAGAAATTGTTAGATCTACATACATAAATATAACCTTAGGGCCATCACCCTATTTCTCTGCCTTTTGACCAGGTCCTCCTTGTCCAACAGAGACATCACTCCAATTTTCTCTGCCTTGTCCTCTTTCTGTCTTCCCAATCCTATAAGTTTGAACTACAAGGATATTTACTCATTTATAAGAAAAAGGTGTGTATGTATATG
>JAEANM010028751.1:0-10310 GCA_017656035.1 Myanophis thanlyinensis
TCTAGCTATCCATCCATCCATCTATCTATCCCCACACACACATAATGTGCCATGCACACACATATAAATAAATATTTGTGTTTTTGTCTGTGATATTGAGATCTATTTTAAAGCCAAAAAACTGCAAAGTCCACAGCATGCAGAAAAACTGGAGCCTGAACTTTTTGCAAAGAACTGAAGAGATAAACTAACAATATTGTAAAGAAATTATTCTGAAGGGAGCCTACCGGGGTATTGGTTTCCTTTAGATATTCAATAGCCACAGGAAACCAACCATGAAGGCCCATTGAACTGTTCAAATTTTTCATCTTTTCTTCAGAATATAATATAAGTGTTATGGTTAGCTGGATCAAATTGGTATATTTTAAAATAAATACATTCAATTCTAGCAGAATCAAGACCAAATTAAAAGGAACATGCTGCTCCAAGTCTCTCTCATTTTTTTCTAATGAAAAACAGCCTCAGGAAGCACTGAGTTTGAGGGGAGGGGGGAAATGGTCCCAGTAAAGAGAGAGATAAATTATTTCCTAAATCTTTCCTTCCTAGTCTGACATTTTGAGCGGGGGGGGGGGGGGCCGAAACAAGGTTATAGTTAATGATGAGCAAATGATAAGAAGGGGTTAAACGTCTATCTGATGCTCTTCTGTTCCTAGCTACAGGATCCCAAGAATTTCATGAAATGTACCAATTGGTTTCAAGTAAGGAGATGAGAGGAAGAGATATGGTCACTATTCAGACATTCAGTTGAATGTGAAGAAAGTGCAAAGTGAGTATAGAATGAACTGTATATTCAATCTTGCACAATGCTCTTCTTAACTTCCAAGCATTTACCTGGAAGCATGAAAGACAACTTTGGACCCTGAGATAGCCAAGACTTTTCTAAAACAGCATCTCATGCATAGAGATTAGGGTAAGGGCCAAATGTCTATTTTCAGTCCTTCTTGAAATTGGATATAGTTAACTTTACTAAGAGGACTGTACTGAGTTTGGATTATGAACTGATAGGAAAAAGCTATCTCCACCTACAAACTTTTATTTCAAGTGTCTTTTCTTATACACTTTCAACTTAATTTAATTTGTTAGGCGTTTCAAAATTATAGTTCCATAGAAAGCCTATTTTACCCTCATCTTTCCTATGAGAATAATAACACTGGGCTATTCATTTTTAAAAAAAAATATATTTATATTAACTATATATAATTTTATACAGTATTAGCTATTTCAATTCTAGTGTCTTGCTACTGATTTTAAAACTTGACTGTAAATTATTTCAAAATATTTTACAGCAATCAGAAGGTAATTCACAGTTTCACATTTGTAAAAAGACTACCTAACTGCCCCTCCAACAGCAACGCTTCCATTCAAAACCAACATTCACTTTGTTTCATAAGGAAATACAGATGCCACTGGAACTAACAAATGCCATACTGTATTAAAGGATGTGATGATTGCCATTATGTGAGTGATCTTTTCAATTAAGAAAATACCTCAGTCTAAGTTAGTAGTAACCACTGAATACATGGCTAATTTGTTGAAATGGTTTCTTTTCTGCCTAATAGTCTGCAACAGTGTATTTTCCATGTGGTGATATTCAACAGGAGTGTACCTGCCTATTTCATTACATATTACATGGTAGAAATCAAAATCCACTTGTATATTTATAATATGTGTGTATATTATGCAGTAAAAAACAAAGGAGTGTTGTATGTAAATAACTTTTGTTTAAATCTCAGTCGATGAAATGTCACAAAATTAAACCCAATTGATTTCCACAAAAGGTTATTACAAAACGTTGAGTATTAGAGCTGTGCAGAAAATATACCACAAAATGTCTGTCATGGCAGGATTTAAAATGTCTTTGGTTATATAAAATTCAATAAGAATCTTACCGGAATAGGCAAATAAACAGCTTCAGCTGCAGAATTTGACTCATGTTTGATATAAAGATACAGTAGTGCTTAAGGCACCAGACTAGAAACCAGGAGACTGTGAGTTCTAGTCCTACCTTAAGCAAGAAAGCCAGCTGAATGAATTTGGGACATCATTGTCTCTCAGTCCAACTCATCTCACAGGGATGTTGTCCATGGGAAAAGAAGAGGAGGAAGGTATAGTAGGTATGTTTACTTCCATGAGTTATTTATAAGAAACAATAAAGATGGGATAAAAAATCTTTTAAAAAATGCACAAATGATTGCTTTCAACTCTTTTTAACATTTTATCTTGCAAATGTATTAAGTATTTATTAATCCTAGTATTAAAGATAGGTCTAATTTACCTTTTTCTTACCATCCATTTATCATTTACTATACTATTTTCTCTCATGTTTAATTTGTTTAGTCTCCTCATAAATAATCCCATTTTGCTCTGTCCCAACTCCTCTTTACAATATACATTCAATTTATGTGTGTAAAAAAATCCTAAATTACATTTCAGGTTTGAAGTCTCTTTTCCTACAATTCCTTTCAAAAATGACATCAACTTTGGGCAACTGGTGATAATTATCTGCATTTTTAACTCATATCCAGTCACTTTTCTGACAATGTTCTCAATGAAGCATGATTAACTATGCTAAATAGCCTTCTTATCTCAAATCCAAATGGATTACAAAACAATGAAATGCAGGACCCAGAAAACCAGTGTTTAGCTCCATGTCTCTTCTACTTTACATATAGATTAGGCCAGATTAGCTGTCTTTAAATAAACAGAAATGGAAACCACCTGACAAAGCAGTGCCGTTATCTTTCCTTAGCTTCCAAAGGATTTATTCTCTATAAATATATAGACTCTAGTGAGAAAAGACTTACTTCATTATCTCTGTCAGTCAGCTTCCTTTACTAGGCTCAGTTGGAAGACAGTAATATAATTTCATTAAAAACTGTAAAGGAAATGTTAAATTTAGTTCTTCAGATTAAATAGTTGAAAAAGTTGAAAAATAAACCCAATAAGAGCACAACCAATAGCAGGCAAAAATGTATAAAAGCTAAAGTCTGTCAACCTTTCCATCACATAGCTAGAGAATGAAAGGACAATGGGAACTAGAGATTCCTATATACCAGAATCACATGATTTATTTGGTGAGTTTATATAAATCGTATGTATATATATATGTGTACTGTATGTTGCAATTCTCTCTGAATCCTGTGAATATAGCAAAGTATCTATCATAAGCAGTCTACATATGTTTGAAACAGAAGTAGCTTGGCTCTGTCAATAGAGTGGAAGTTGAGTGGAAGCTGAAGCCCCAAGAAAAGTTGTGTGGAGCGGCCACTACATTATTGTAATCATTGTAGCTGCCATATTTTTCAGCATATAAACGCATCTGAGTATAAGATGCACCTACTGTAGATTTAGAAGAGAAAAACAACAACAAAAAAGTTTTTGGCCTCCATGCACCCCATTTTCGGGGCTTTTTTCGGCCTGTTTTCAAGGCTTTTTTTGGCCCATTTTTGGGGCCTTTTGGCCCATTTTTGAGGCTTTCCTTGGCCCATTTTCAGGGTTATTTTGGCCCATTTTGGAGGCTTTTTTGGTCCATTTTCAGGGCTTTTTGGGCCTGTTTTGAGGCTTTTTCAGCCCATTTTGGGGGCTTTTTGTTTCAGAAAAAAATGGACCCCCCAAAAAAGTCCTGAAAAAGCCTGAAAACAGGGTGTGCGGAGGCCAAAAAATGGCCAGTAGGTGGGTATGGCTTTGGCAACATTCACTGTATAAGACACGCAGACATTTTCACCCAGTTTTTTTTTTTTTGGGGGGGGGGGGGGAGTGTGTCTTATATGCCAAAAAATATGGTACTTTACTATTGAATATTGTAGCTATCAAGTCCTTTGTGAGACAGCCTAATAGAATGATTACACCAACTATGGTTCCCCATGTTGCAGTCAGGGATTCCTCCCAGCTATAGAGCATTTTCAACTGTAAAATGTCAGGGACCAACCAAACTTGTAAGCTCTATGTGCGAATAGAGAAGCATGACACTGCATTATAGAACCACATCAGGTCTTTAGATAAGAAAAAAAGTGTTATTCATGATGAAGAAATGGAAGGTCAACCACTGGAGTTTTATGTTTAATTTATCTCAGGCAAAATAAACAACATTGCTTTAATTTTCTGGTCAAAACCCACAACAAAGTTTTTTAAACTTGTTTTTTTTAAACACATAAAGATAATATGAAGAAGTAAGGATAAACTATGCTGACCACATGAAGGTCAAGGAATATAAATACCTTGTCAATTGCGGAGGAACCTTTTCCTGCTCCCTCCGTACATCTCTCTCGGGAATGAGATACCAGCATTCAAAACAATAGAATTACAAACATTTTAATGGCTTCTAATCCTTCAAACCGTGCTTGTTTTCAACATAAATGTCAATTTCAGTAGCAAAATGTAAGCCCCATATTTATGAGACATAATACCAATGCTTACCAGGAAACCTTAATTTCAATTTATAATTCAGTAGCAAATATGGGACCAGATCTGGGTTTGATCTATATTCATAAGGGGAGGGAAGATATGTACAACACCACCCCCTAGCTGTACTAATGTCATTTACATCTAAAATTGCAACCTTATACCTAAAAATCTAGAAAGATTGTGGTGGCTACAAGTAACTTTTCAAGTTCACCAGTTTATAATGGCTGAAACACCTCCTCCAACTTCTTAAACCCTGATGCCCTTCTGTACTTCTTATGGCTTTATACATTTATTTGAATCTGTATAATTGACAGAGATCTATTGTTTAAACTGGTTCAAAAATTCAATAAATGAAGCTATTAAGGGAAGAAGATTTAGGGAGGGCGCACATATTCAGATATGGCCATTAAATATATGTTTCTATACAACACAGAAAGATGCACAGTCTCTTCTGAAGAACCAGCATCCCCATGGAAACATCTTCAGTCAAAACAGATGAACATGCCTAGCAAACATGTTCTCCCTCACTAGGTTTTTAGAAACCTTGGATCAACCAAGGAGAAATCACACGCGCCATTTTTTGGCTTATCCTGAGAACAGTGTAGAGCTCTGCTCACAAGCCACCCCACCCACCCCTGCCTTCGATTCCTTTCACCAGTGAGACAAACTGTATCACTTGATGCCAGAGGTACTGTCAAAGGAAGCAGAACATATTCAGAAGTCACTTTCTATGATGGGACTACTGGTGCAGATTCAAAGTTCAAAGTTTGGTTGAAAGAATCCTCACCTTGGGACTAGGATTCTATCGTGCACACAGAGCCCCTTAGCAGCATTGTCCACAGAGCACTGGGGAAAGAAATGTCTCTTCCTTGCCCTGAGCATGGCTTCTCCGTTGCTCTCAGAAGACAGACGTGACAAAATCAAAGACACAAGCAGTTTTTGGTGAGGCAGGATGGGGGGCAGGATGTGAACGTTGTGGAGGGATATATTTTAAAAAACCATAAGTCAGCCCTCTCAATCACTCAAAAGAGACCTTCACAAGGTTGGCTCGCATCTTGGCTTGGTCCACAGCATCCAGGAGATTCTTTGCATCCACAGCCAGAGTATGTGAAGCCGTTAGCATCTGGCGCTTGCATTCCTCGCTCAATGAGGTCATAGCATTCTGCTGAGCCAGACGCATCTTGTTGATCAGTTCTGCAAGGTCCTTATTAAGGAGCTTCTGGGTACCCTCAATCTGCCAATGGGAAACACAAACAAATAGGTGACCATTAAGTCCAGTATTATTTCAAAGACCCATTTTAACAGGGTGTTTTAAGACAATCCCAATTAACTATTTTGGAGGGGGAAAAAAATCACCCGATTCCATATTTATTTGCTTTGGCTTTTAATAAAAAAGGTAATACATTCAAAATGCAAAAGGATATTTCATTATACTGTATATTTCAAAATAGATTAACAAACAGAACCTAAAAATACTAAATACTATTAGTATATTAAAAGCTTCTTTATGCTGAGACAAAACACTGTTGTAAAACTGGCAACTCAGTGTTGTCTATTCTGATAAGCATTAGTTTCATATATGGCATCTATAGTAAGTATCTTCTGGCGATATTCCTGACTCTCAGAATAAGTCCTTCCCAAATCTTGGATAAAAGGTTTCTTTAAAGAGATGATACCAAGTATTGAATCCTGGACCTTCTGCAGACCAAAGCAAACTCTTTGTCACCGCCTTTGATTTCTGCTCAGTTCTTGCTTTAGTAGATATAAGATTTCAAACAAATTATTCTTATAACTAGCCACAATCTCTGGCCATAAATTAGCCAAATTGGCAGGCCCATTTCTGATCATTCTTGATTTTTAAGAGGGAAGGTCTCACTTAGGAATCAGAAAGATTTACTGTTGAACAAGATTCACCTCAGTGCGTGACGATGCTGGTAGAGCCGGAAGGATGTCATCCACACTCCCAATGAGTTTTCGAAGAGAAAGACCCACATCCTACAAAAGGAAGAAGTTAGAATGTAATGGGAAAGTTCTAGTTATTTTGGTTCTTTGCATAAAGGTTCTAACTATATAGGGAACTTGCACGAATGGAAGATGCATTCTAGAAAATAATTGTCTAGAGTAGAGGATGTTTTGCAGAATCCTATGAGAACTTTATGAGTTCTGTGAAAGACTGAAAAACAAACAAATAAATATTCTTTAGGACACCATCATTTTTTTTTATGACTACAGCTTTGCCTTTTGATTTGGGCTCTCTCTATTTATTTATTTATTTTTTGTTATTTGCAGCTATGAGACCTGAATAAATTTCTCTGACAAAACATATGTCCAGCTTGCCTTTGTGGTTTTTCTGAGCTTCTGATAGGCCTCTCTTACATCCCCTATTGCTTTAATGATTCTTTTAACTCAGCCAACTCTAACTGGTACTTCCTAAAGCAGGCATGTCAAACTCAAGGCCCGGGGCATGGATCCGGCCTGTGGGGTGCTTAGATCTGGCCCATGGGGCCACACTGGAAACAGAGAAGGACTGGCCTGTGGTACCCCTGCCAGTAAAAATGGATCTCAGAAGGGTCACAGGCGGCTCTCCCAAATTCTGTTTTTGCTGGCTGGCAGAGAGTTGCAGGAGGCCATCACAGCCAAAAATGGAGCTAGCGAGTGCTGCAGGTGCACCCCCCGGTTCCATTTTTGCTGGCAGGAGTGCTCGGGCTGCCATAGGCACCGACACAAGTGACATCAGCTGGCCACGCCCACACTGGCCAAACATAACCCTCATTCAGCCCTCAGTGAAATCGAGTTTGACAACCCTGTCCTAAAGGAATACTAATAAAATGATAACACTGACTTTTTAAATCCTAGCAGACTAATGTAGCAGCTGCCTATTAATTAGTCCCAACAACTGGATCCTTTGTTTGTTCCCTCCTGTTCGTTCTGGGCTCTCTTACTATATGGGCTTAGATCGGTTTCTACTAGTCTCATTTTTGTGCTATACCTCACGCTGCTTTCTTTCCTTTCCATATACCATTCTGAGAACTTGTTCAGGGTTGAGTGAAATAAAAGTCATTGTGCGTTACCTTAACAACCAGAATATATCGCTCAGGTGGATGGTTGCTGACTTCATTCTTCAACCGCAGGACAGCCTTCACCAGTCCCATCACATCACTGTACACAGGATCATCTGTTCGATCGAGATTGGCCGTGGGAGTCGGCTGCAGGGACATCTGAAAAAGGAGGTATACAAGTTATTCTCCAATAAGCGTTCCCCAGCCCAGAGGCATTCCTCTTCATTATCATTCCTGTTAATCTTCCTTTTTACTTATTTTATTATTTTATTACCATGTAATCTAGAGTTTGGATTTTGGAAGGCTTCCAAGCTGACATAAAATAACAATTAGAAATGCAACAGAACATCTACCAGAATGAAGTCTGTATTTCATTTGTAACTGATATCTAATGTCCATACTAGTAAGCATACTTAATAATTTTTATTTTTATTTTTTCCCCAAAATTATCAATTCTGTGGTTCCTCTAAACATGCTAATATCACTTCCTCTGGTAGCCCATTTCTGCACCACTTTTTTTTTGTCAGGGTTCACTAAGACTGGGTGAAACACTGGAATGTTCACTAAGCTTGGGTGAAACACTTGGGTGGAACACTGGAATCCTTTGCAAGGATTTTTGCCATAAAGCGAGAGTCATCTGTCTATTTATCTATCTATCTATCTATCTATCATCTCAAGATTAAAATACAGATTGAAGAAAAAAATTACAACCACAAAAACAGAAACAAAGAAAAAAGTGCATAAAACAAAATATCAAGCATACATCCAAAACATGTGTATGACAGCGAGCTTGTTCTCAAAACTTGGAAGGAGTTGTGTTCTCTGCAAGTGTAGCAGCAAATGCTTTGAACGCTCTCCTAGCCTGTGTATGCGCAAGACACTCCCTCTGGAACTGTCAGCAAAGCTACATTGACATCACCCACAAACAAATATGGAGACACACAGAGAAAGCAAGGGCAGTGACCAGGCTGAGCTTCTCATTGGTGTAAGCCAGCCTTGCCAGGTAGACCAGAAAGGAAACACAACCAGAAAATGAATTCTACTTTATCATAAAGCTACATTAACAGAATCTTGTTAAATCTGAAAGGCAATCTTCTCCCACCATCACATTTACAGCCTTGAAAACTAGGGAGGGTCCCTCTGAAGCCTTTTGCTCTATCCACTATGCACCTATGCTGTCTCTTATTTGGCTGTCCCCTAAGCAGCATCTTTTCATCCCATCTCCTAAACCAGTGATGGCCAACCTTTTATTTACTGTGCCAAAAAGTATGCGCTTTGTGTGTGCCATCCACATGTGGATGGCGTGCGGTTCCTCTACATGTGCTGCATGTGCAACTGCAACATCTGTGTATGCATGCAGCTTTTGCATGTGCAATGCATGTGCTCTGTGCACAGGCACTCATGCACACATGAGCAATCATATGTGCATGTGCAGAAAAGCTCCAAAACCCAGATGGATTTCCTGCATCAAACACGTGCATGCACAGTGGAGGCCCGAAGACCAGCTGGGTTTCTGCAATCGTGCAGGCATGCATGCGCAATCGCATGTGCATGTTCAGCTGGAGGTAAGTTGGCCGACAGCTTGTGTGCCCAGCAAGATGGCTCTGCATGCCACCTCTGGCACCCATGCCAGAGGTTCACCATCACAGTCCTAAGCTCTTTCTCACATACCATTACACTGTATTTTTCAACATTTGAAGGAAGGGAGCTTTTTAGCATCAATTCACAGTGCAAGGCTCCTCTCTGAAAGCTTTGTGCATCTATCTATGGAGATTCTCAGTCTTCCAGGTCAGGGTTGTCCCAAAGGTGCTTTTTCAAGAGGCAACTGGACTTTCTAGTTTTTCTTTGAAGACCTTTCGCTTCTCATCCAAGAAAAACCAGGAAGTCCAGTTGTCTCTTAAAAAAAAAATCACCTTTGGGACTTTGTGTATCTGTTATGCTTGGTCTCTTAATGTTACATTAATAGAGAAACAAGGCTGGGGCTGTTAATGTAATGGTTTGTGGATAACCTGGAGAGAGAGGAAAAAGAATGGCAGCCTGGACAATGTCCAATAGATAAAATCTGAATCCAAACCAGAATTGCAATTTGAGAAAGCATTTCAAAATTAACCTTCTCTAGTTCTCTAGAATGAAAAGGCAGGGTGAAGGAGGTGACCAGGCTGAACCTGAGGGAGGGAGTCAAATGAGTTATCAGTCACGAGTCCCTTCATGCCCACAAGGGATCAAAGTCCAGCCCATCTTGAATTCCTTTCATTCTTATCTACCTGCCAAATTGCTTGCACCATTAGAAGTTTGGATTCTTGTAGAGTGCTTAAGCTTGCAATAAATCTTTATACTCATTTAAACTGTCTGGATTCCCTGATTTCCCTGAGATTTGACAAAAGTGGAGTTGGGGAGAAGCACTTTCCAACTTGCAAGTTTGATGTCAACCATTCGAGGCAGTCCAGACCAGGACACAAAAAAACAAAAAACATGAATATTGACACTACTTTATTGTAAGGTTACAGTGCCATCCTAGTTAAGAACAATTGGAAACTATTTTGGAAATAAAAATGTATTCTTTCCCAATGGGAATTTTCTCATCTTTCCTCCCACTACGAGAATAGATCAATTAATGCATGTGGAAAATCACACCAGACCTCTTGCATGAAATTGCTTGATTTCTGTCTTCAGATTAAGAAGAGATAGATAGTAAAAACAAAGATCCATTATGTACCTGTGGTCCAAGCCTGGGTGGCTTTTTGGGTGGTCCTGTAAACTCAGCTAAGCCATCAATAAAGAGAAACAAAACATATTATTATTATGATTATTATTATTATTATTATCCCTGCTTAATTAACATAAAAC
>JAEANM010028752.1:0-10309 GCA_017656035.1 Myanophis thanlyinensis
CACGGGAAAAGACCCGAAAAGACCTAGACCTGCATACACACACAAACACACACACACACAAGACCCATCCTGGAGCTGCATAGCTGCAGGTTTCTGCCTACACTGAGCACCCCCACCCTGGCCAAGTCCTTTTTTCACCCCCTTTATTGGCAAACGGGAAAAATGGGAAACATTGGAAGATGGACTTAGCAAGGGCCCTGAAAATTAAAAGAGTTACAGGGCAACCTGAAGACTGCTGAGTGACAAGCCATGCTGTTCACAGAACCTGGGGGAGGGGAGTGAGAGGGGGTGCGGCAGGTGTGGCTACAAATGAAAGTGGTCCTTTTGCTTTGCAAGGATAGGAAGGCAGGGTCATCAAGTGGATCCCATCTCCAGGACTGATTCTTAGGCACTTGAAAGAGGCAGCCCGTGGAGAGAAGGGCTAAGCCCAGGTGAGCAGCAGGGCAGATTCCACTGAAGCCCCAGGTGAGCCTTTCCACTATGTGTCCCTCAACTGCACCACTTCCCAGTAACTTTTCCACATACACCCCGATCTGCAGCCAGCCATGCCCTGCAGGGAAGACCTGGCCCAAAATCCCTACTCACCACACACACACCCCACTGCCACCCCTTACCTTTGAAGATGAAGTTGTAGTCACTATCTTGTGCCTCTGCCTTTGCCATGGCTGGGTGCACTGCTGCAGCCGCTGCTGCTGCTCTATGGAGAGGCAGTGGGTGGGGCCAGCAGGTAGCAGGTGAGGCTTGCCCATATGCCATTTCCTTGCAGAAGGTCCCAAGTGCATCGTGAAATTCAGCCTTTTGGCACTCTGGATCTGGAAAGCACAAATGGGGAGAAGTGACCATGCTGAGCCCAAGGGTGAGCTCAGTGGCACCTAAGAAGGGGCCAGGTCACCACTGAGGCTGGCCCTGGATGAGCAGCTCTTTCTACCAACTGAATTTCATGATGCTCTCCAGGACTCTTCTGCAAGGAGATGATGTGTGGGTGAGTCTCACTGGTGCCATGAGGTGTGTGTGTGTGTTTGCTCTGTGTGTATGTTTAAGACCGAGTAGATGATGATGTGGGAAACGGGGTAGAGATAAGTGAGCTGACTGAGCAAAGGGTGAGAGACCATGGTGGAAACATGCGGGAGCAAGCAGGGTGGTGGGGAGGTGTCCCTTTAGAAAGACAGGAGGTAGGCGCACAGATTAAACACCATGGCTCCTCCTTCTCAGCCTTAAACATACCGGCTGCTTCCCTTCCCTGCAAAGAAGTCAGGCAAGCATGACGGGGACTGCATGGGAGGGATCAGGGAAGGCAAGCAAGCATGATGGGCTATAGGGGAGGTAACTGGACAAGAAGCAAAGGAAGTCTCACCAGGCAGAGATCAGCTGGGCCACGTGGTCGAGGCAAGCGAGGAAACCAGAGAGTGGCAGCAAGGAAAAGGGGAGCTGAGTGGTTAGCAACAGAGGGATTGGATGCTTAGCAACACAGATATTTGCCCAATGTAACCCTGCTAGGCCATGACATACCCCACTCCAGGCACTAAGTTGTACAAAAAAACCCAAGGGGAGGGGAGGGGCGGAGCTGATATCATGGCAAGACATGCGATCCGGTCTCTCTGAGGTCACCGTCGAAACTCCAGCCACTGGATGGTCTGTTTGGACCCAAACCATCCCGTAGGGACGGTGAGAAGTGAGGGCACAATCAGGGGATCCCAGGGACACCCGAAAGTCCCTGGTGGATCTGGGTAAAGCCCTCTTGCCAGCGGCGAAGAAGCAGCCCCCAAAGCTGCTGAAGCTGGGATAGGTCCGGAAAGGTGGCAAAAGATTGGAAACAGCGTGTCGGCTGGTTGAGACGAGCTTTAAACTGCTTTTTTTCCTGAGAGAACACCCTGTGGATCTTAAATCCTTTTAAGCATGTTAAAGAATAAAGACTAAGCAACGAAATTAAACCTAACTACAAACTGAACTTCTCCCCCTTTTTTTTACTGGACTCTTATAAAGGATCTAAGTTGAAGTTGGACTGGGTTTGCTTTTTTTTGGGGGGGGGGGGGCTTTCCTTGGATTTAAAAGGTTTTCTTCCTATTTCTCCAGATTGGATTAATTTGTTCTTTTATTTTAATTTTTCCTTTCTTCAGTACATTTCTTCTTCTTCTTTAATTTTTTAATCCTGAATGCTTGAAGTAAAGTGGGGGAGTAAGGGGCAACACTGCCAACTAGAGGTTTGAATATAAGGCTGTGTCATTCTCTGTAAATTTCCATGGACTTTGTTTACAAAAACCTTGCCTTCTTTGGATTAGACCTTGAGGTTTGAAGATTGTTTATGCAGCCGGTGTTTTATTGTTGCTAGCTTGAATTTGAGATACAAATGGCAAGATGATGTGTGAAATGACCTTGAAAGAATAGGCCTTTTGCTTTTGGAGCCTTGTATAGTGAATGGCAGTGTTGTTTTTTTTCCTTATTATAGAATTGCTTTTTAAATTTCCTTTTGCCCGTCCCAATTTTCACTTGGCATTTTGTTAGTTTTCTCATTTTTTTCCTTTTTGATATATATCTCCTTTTTTCACTATATTTTCACTATTTTTTTTCTTTTTCCCTTTTTGGGTTAGGGTTAAGGTCTTTTTCTTTTTTGGCTGGTTTACTTTTTATCCCTGACTACTTTGTGTCTTTTCTTTTTTTTCTATCTGAACCTGTTGGATTAGGACAAGCAAGTGCCTGAAGACTCTCATTTCTTTTGGATTAGCCTGCAGATTTTTTTCTATTCTTTTCTTCTTCTGATTGCTGATATTTTTTCTTTTTTTTGGGGGGGGGTGGCCTTTTTATCTGTTGGACTGGGCACATAAGAGCCTGAAGATTTCTTGCCTTTTTTGTATTTTTATTTTAACTAAACTCTTCAAGGTGAGCAGAAAGCCAGTAACCACAGTCCCTTCAATGTCAAGTTCTTCTTTTTCACCATAATATTGAAAAATAGTAAAATTATACAATGATGGAGTTAACAGAAGCACTTAAAAAACAAAACAATGGAAAAGCACCAGGACCAGATGGATTGCCAGCAGAATTTTATAAGACTTTTCAGGATTCACTTAATCTTCAGCTATTAGAAGTTATGGATGAAGTTATGCTAAAACAGAGGATACCCAAAACGTGGTTAGAAGCATGTATTACACTTATACCAAAGGAGGACACAGACCACAGTAAAAAATTACAGGCTGATATCCCTGGTGAATTCGGACTATAAAATCTTTGCTTCAAACATGGCAGAAAGAATAAAAAAAATAAACAATTTTATTCACCCTGATCAAAATGGTTTTCTGCCTAAGAGACATATTAAAAATAATATGAGAACAGTTCTGGATACCCTAGAATATTATGAAGCACATCCTGAAAAGCAAGTGGCTTTGATGTTTTTGGATGCACAGAAAGCCTTTGACAATGTGAACTGGCAATTTATGTTATCTCAACTGGAACAGATGGGCTTTGGTAAAAAAAAATTGTCCAAGCCATAGAAACGATTTATACTAAACAAACCACAAAAGTAATGGTTAATGGTGAGTTAACTGATATTATAGAGGTAAGAAAAGGGACTAGACAAGGTTGTCCACTATCACCTCTGCTGTTTGTGTTAACGCTAGAAGTGTTGAATAGAAAGATTAGGGAGAATAAATAGATAAAAGGACTGAAAATTAAAAAGCAAGAATATAAGTTGCAAGCTTTTGCTGATGACCTGGTTTTTATAATGGAAGAGCCATTGGAAACAGCACCTAAGTTAATAGATAAAATTGAAGAATATGGGGAAGTAGCAGGTTTGAAAATAAATAAAGATAAAACAAAAATACTACCAAAGAATATATTAGTAAAGCAAAAGAAGGATTTGGAGAAAGTTTTGAAGATCCAGGTCACAAACAAAGTGAGATATGTATGGATATACATAACAGCAAGATGTAGTATGTTAAAGGAGGATAATTATCTTAAACTCAAACAGCAGATCGCGATAGATTTGACAAAATGGGGGACTTTGCAACTATCTTTGGTTGGGAGAATATCAACAATCAAGATGAATGTTTGTTTTAAAAATAAAAAATCTTTTTTTAAAAAAACCCAAGATAACAGAAATTAGATCACTGGTGAAGCAAATGGCAGAGGCAATTCTAATTCTTAGCAAAGCAATTCTTGCAGAAGCAAAATAGCAAGTTAAACTAATTCTGCTGATTATATTATTATGTCCCACTAATTCTACCTATTCTACTATTGTGTCTCTTCAATAATTTTATAGCAAGCTGCTGTTTGTAATAATCTTAATGTATAAACTTAGCATTTCTATAAGATTTATTTTGCAAATCTTTTTGTATGCTTCTCCATTTATTGCTTTATAGCTTTCTTCTTGCAAATCTATCAGAAAAATATAAATAATACAAATAATGCATAATATAGAAAGTTAGACATCTTTGGATAAAAGCATTGCCAATGAAATACCAAACTTAGATAAAAGATCAGTGATGATAGAATAAACTGGCTAGAATTTGATTTTACATGGATACTATTGTAAGGAAATACTGTAAAAATAAAATTCAATGCTTTAAGCAAAACCATTTAATGGTGTACATATATTGCACAGTATGTATATCGGTTTATAAAAGAAGCCTATATTTCTCTGTCCTGCAGGGTTTTGAGATCCTGGAAGACCCACAAATGGTATTTTATACTTCAATATTATGCCAGAGAGTTAGCTGAGGATAAATTTTATACAGTAAGATACAATGTATTTTCCTTAGCCCTGCAGCAACCACTCACTCACAAGCAGGGACAGTATTGGAAGAGGAAGCAGTCATGTATTGTACTTGAACACATATACAATTCACCATGAGGTACAAGCAGAGGTAGCCAGAAATTGGAGTGTGAATGATGATGAAAAGTTGTCAGTGATGATAACAAGGAATGGAGGGTGAAGGCCAGGTAAGTCAGAAGTAGATGGAGAATAGCTAGCGGGCGAACATAGATGGTTGGGGGGAGGATTGAATTGCAATGGTGAAAGCAAAAGGAAGAAGCAACAGGCAAGAAAAGGGGTGTGGATGAGATATTACTCAGAATAGTATTATCTAAGTAGGGGTTTATCCCTACCTCCATCACAGGCTAACACCTTCCTTGCCGAGGCCACTGCTTCCATATCATCTTATTATTCACAAAACAAAATGTCTTGCTTCTAGATTTCACTCCATTACTAAATTTGTGCTATCTGTCCATCCTTTCATTCAAAACAATGCAATTATTATTGTTGTTGTTGTTGGTGTTGTTGTTGTTGTTATTCTTGACCGCCCCTGAGGGACTAGGGGCTGTGTATAATGAACTAAAAAGGACTAGTTAAAAGGACCGTTAAAATGGTTCTGCCCCAGGTGCCTAATGGACCCTGAGAGGTTTCTGACAGAGCTTGGGTTTCCCAAGGCACATACTCACGACCCTGTGGGGGACCTGATAGCCACCTGGAATAGGGTGGCTGCCGGGGCCCTCGATCTGGTTGTGCCCTTGCGGCCTCTGGTCCGGTGTTGATCCCATTTGGCTCCCAGGTTCTCCGGGGAGCTGAGGGAGATGAAACGCCAGAAGAGACACCTAGAGAGCAGTTGGAGATCTAGCCACGCCGAATCTGATCGAACACTTCTGCGATCCTATATCAGGAGGTATTTAGTGGCGATAAGGACGACGAAGCGTTCTTACTTCACCGCTCTTATTGCATCCGCAGAAAACCGCCTGGCTGCCCTTTTTAGGGTGACCCACTCCCTTCTTGAATTTGGGGAGTGGGAAGATCCCTTGCAGGGACAGGCTGAGGATTTTTCTTGTTTTCTGCAGGATAAAATCTCAGATCCGGGATGGGATGGACTCTGACTGGGCTACTCTAGATGGGGTTGAGGGGTCGGTCTTGGATGAGACTATCTGGGCTGAGTTTGATCCTGTGACTCCAGATGAAGTGAACAGATTGCTGCGGGGCTTGAATGCCACCACATGTCTTTTAGATCCATGCCCCTCCTGGTTGGTATTAGCGACTCAGGAGAGGATGCGGGGTTGGTTCCAGGGGGTTATAAATGCTTCTTTGAGAGAGGGGTCCTTGCCTCCTGCCCTGAAAGGGGCAGTGGTGAGGCCCCTTCTCAAGAAGCCTTCCCTGGATCCAGCCCTGCTGTCTAGTTATCGACCGGTTTCCAACCTTCCCTTTCTAGCGAAGGCTGTCGAGACTGAGGTGGAACGCCAGCTTCCCAAGCATCTGGATCCTATATCTGGATCCTCTCCAATTGGGCTTCAGGCCTGGTTTCAGCACGGAGACAGCTTTGGTTGCGTTGGTGGATGATCTCTGGAGGGCGCGGGACAGGGTTGCTCCTCTGTCCTGGTCCTATTAGACCTCTCAGCGGCTTTCGATACTGTCGACCACTGTATCTTATTGCAGCGGCTGGGGGGGTTAGGAGTGGGAGGCACCATGTTATGGTGGTTCTCCTCCTTCCTCTCCGGCTGCTCTCAATTTGTGCTGGCAGTGGGGCAGAGATCGACCCCGAAGCCCCTAATATGTGGGGTGCCTCAGGGGTCGGTTCTCTCACCCCTCCTGTTTAACATCTATATGAAGCCGCTGGGGGAGATCATCCGTGGCTTTGGGGTGAGTTTTCATCAATATGCAGATGACACTCAACTGTATATTTCCACCCCAGGCCACCCCAACGAAGCCGTCGAAGTGATGAGCCATTGCCTGGAGGCCGTGTGGAGTTGGATGGGCCGGAATAGGCTTCAGCTCAACCCAGCCAAGACCGTGGATGTGCTTTTCTGTGCCCAGATACAGCCAGCTTAAATTATTGCTGGTCGTGGGGGGGGGGGAATTCTATCCCCCATGGAAGGGCCTCACAATTTGGGCGTCCTCCTGGATGTATGGCTGTTGTTGGACGACCATATTGCAGCTGTCTCCAAGGGGGCCTTTTATCAGATCCATAGGATAGCCCAGTTGCAACCCTTTCTGGATCGGGGCGCTCTTCGCACAGTCACTTCTGCCCTGGTAACTTCCCATCTGGATTATGCCAATGCTCTCTACATGGGGCTCCCCTTGAAAAGCATCCGGAGGCTGTAGTTGGTCCAGAATGCGGCCGCGCGGGTAATTATGGGAGCCTCTAGGGGCTCCGTTACACCCTTCCTGCGTGAGCTGCACTGGCTTCCTGTGGCCTTCTGGGTGCAGTTCAAGGTGTTGGTGCTTACCTTTAAAGCGCTCCATGACTTGGGACCCGGGTACTTACGGGACCACCTGTTACCACCGTCAGCCTCCAGTGCGCTCCCATACGGTTGGCCTCCTCAGGGTTCCATCATCAGGACGGTGTCGTCTGACAGCCCTGAGGGTACGGGCCTTCTCTATGGTAGCACCCTCCCTGTGGAATGAACTCCCCCCCGGAATTCGTACCATTACAGATCTCCAGTGTTTCCGACATGCCCTGAAGACCCATTTATTTCAACTAGCTGGCCTGGCTTTAAATTTAAACTTAATTCCATTTTAAATGCAATTAATTTAAACTAAATTCTTAACTGTTTATATTTTAATCATTTTTAACTGATTTTAATTGAAATTTAAATTATATGATAATGTTTTAACTTAGACAGCCTCCATTTAATTATTTTAATAGGTTTTAAATTGCTTACTGTATTCATGTTTTTATTGGCTGTGCACTGCCCCAGTCCCTAGGGAGAAGGGGCGGTATATAAATCAAATATATAAATAATAAATAAATAAAGACTTTAAAAAGACTTTAAAAAGCATTAGCCTATTGCTAATTATCCTGGCTATATTTTGAATCACTGCCTATTGCTATTGTGGATGTCCTATTTGTTTTCAGCAAAGGAATTAGGCCTTGCTACCATCACTTTGGGGAACTGAGAAAAACTTTGATAATCAGGCAAGGAAGACAGTTTTGTTATCAGACCTGGGCTGCTTTTTGTGCTGTTTTCTCTGTCCTTTCTCCTATTTCTCATCTCCTAAAATAATGTAAAATATACATAAAAAAAGAACCAGCATAGAAATAACTTAGAGAGGAAAGATAGATCCCACCACAGTTTCTCATATAGCTAGGTCTTGCAATCCGTAAGCAGGTGCTGCAAAAATCCCTGCCTTGCTTCATGACTGCAGTGGGGCAAAAACTAGTCAATGAATTAATTTTCCCCAAATGAAATAGTAGAGACCTTTTCTGTCTCCTCTTTCTTGGAGAAAACCTGGAGAGAAGTTGATATGGAAAGAGGGGATAGATGCAGTGACAGGCATCTAAGGAACCACCATGTTCCTGGAAAGGGCAAAAATTGAGACATGATACTGGTTAGTAACCAAAGAGGAGGGGGATATTTTATGTATTTATATTACATCCTGTTTTCATTCAGGGACTTAAAGGTAGCACAAGTATCACTCCCTTCGCCTGATTTTCTCTATCCCTCTGGTTCAGTGCCCCTCCCCCCATTCACGCTGCAGGCGATATCACTATCTCATGGCAGAAAAGGCTACCGCCATTGCCCCTCTTTCCACCGAGGGTGGCTGTCCGGGCGCAGCAAAATGAGCGGCGAAAGGAGAGTGTTTCACGCTCCTTTTCTCGACAGCTAGGTCCAAAACCCTGCCGGGGAAGGGCTTTGAAGAGCCATTCTGTCGGGCTTCTAGGAACCCAGTTAGAAAACAGTCTACCTGAGTAACTGGAATTCCACCGCATCTTGGTTTCAGGGGGCTTCCAGTTAAGGGTATGTCGAGGGTGAGGCGACGCGGCTGGGGCATATAAAAAGAGCCACCATATAGGCTCCGCCCGGTATCCTCTGCAGTTCGGACGGAAAGTAGTACTTCAAGAAGCAGCAGCAGCTGCTGCTGCTGCTCCCTTTGACTGCGAGAGGAGAAAAGAATCCGAAACGCAATGTTTTGCTTCATGTTCTTTCATTGGCTCAGAGCCTTGGGAGGGCGCAAACCCCCAAGGAAGGGCTCTTTTTTCCCCCCGTTGGCTCACGTGTCGCCGTGAGACGGTGTAAAACTCGGGTAGTGGCTCTACTACGGGAAGGGATTCAGAAAGCATAATTAGCAAAAAAAAACAAAAAACCGGTCCCCGCTTTCTGCCCATTGCGCGTTGCTCGTTTTCTTCCAATTAGCGAGACAACGCCATCGAGAGCACACGAAGCAGTGGGACAACAAGAGAGGAGATTTAAAACCTCACTTCGCGACGCTGTTTTGTGAAATATGGCTGCAATTAAGTCGTTTTCACCGAGAAGCTGGCAATTTTGCGGATGTTTTACTCTCTAGGCTAGCCAGTTTGCTAGAGGTTGCCAGCAAAAATTAAGTAATTCTCTCCAGGAAACATGTAGGGAGGCGCTGCTATCCACAGTGCAAATAGGCAGAAACCTCTGCCCACTGAAATGGGATGAGTGGCTCGACAAGCAAGACTATTAAGAGTTGACATAGTGGCAGGCCAGGGAAGAGCACATTTTATCCCCAATATGTGACAGGAAGACGGAATAAATGGAAGGGATTCCTTTTTTGTCTTCCCAAATGAGGAAATGAGTACGAACGATCTCATGCCCAAAAGTGGACAGCTCGCACTTCCTGTCGCTCTTTTTCTCAAGTAAGCTTTGGGGAAAACGCAGGGCCACCTACTTGGGTCTGTTAGGCCCAAAATACCCGCCGCTGCGTATTCCATGCCATCTTTGGCGGCACTTTTCATCTCCAGTCGCCTCCATTAGTATCCTTGAAGCCCTTTGGAATCTTATCCACAGAAGAGATTTACCGGTAAATCTCAGTAACTCCAGCTGTCTTGCGCTCGTTTCTCCTGTGGAGCGGATTTCTCTTGGAACTGCTGCCCTTGGGATGGATCGCGCCTACTTTCTCCCCAGAAAACATCAAACAATGACCGCTGAGCTACTCTTTCGCACCCAAGACCGGTGGCACCCGTTGTCCAGGTTTGACGCTAAGAATCTGGACAGCCCAGAAACTCCTAAATCTTTCCCACCTTCATATAAAACCCCCGCTGGGGACTGAAACGAGCGCTTCGAAGTCAAGAGGGCTGTCTGGTTAACGAGCGTCGCTGCTCAGGGCCCTTCCGAGCAAACGGAACCTGTAAAACAACCCAAGGCAGACTGCGGCGCGGTGTTTTTTCTTTCCCTTTTCAAGTCCTAATGAAGCTGCTGCACGAACATTTCTAGTCCCCCGTGGCTTTAAATAAAATCAGGAGATAATCAGAAGCTGTGGAAGAGCGAGTAAAGGGAGTATTTACGGGCGGAAGCTGCGCAAAGAGGTAGTGGCTGCGACTGCTATTGATGTCTAAAATGATGGATAACGCGAGAATGGCAAATATAC
>JAEANM010028753.1:0-10309 GCA_017656035.1 Myanophis thanlyinensis
TATCTATCTAATGCAATTATAGATTGTATAGATATAAAAATAGATTTTGAAGAATATTCTTCATTTAAATTTTTTTTAAAACATTATTAATTTTGATAAGAATTTATGAGATTAAAATGAAACCAAATTGTGGCAATTCTTTCCAATCATGTTAAACAGAAATCAGAGTGAACATTCTGTTACTCCTCCTTCTCCTTCATAGAAGTTTGGGGAACGTCATTTGCTTTTGACATGATTTTGAGCTACCTGCAGAGAATTGAACTATTTAAGCAATTAATAGAGTGAGATAATTTAATCATCTGAAGAAAAAAAACTCAGCAGATTAAATAAGGGAAGACAGAGTATTATCCTTTTAATGCCAACCATATTTCTTGCTGAATCCTTTTTATATTTTATGTTCTTTGGGAAATTGGTCACTAGATATAACTTTGGCATGCTTATCTGTTGTAGCTAGTATTCTGTTTTGAAGTGCCAGTGGGTAGAGGAATCTCTTACAGTGGGATAAGGTGTGATTGACTTAATCTTAACCAAGATTGGTAGATAAAATGGTAAAAATAAATCAATTATTGCTGGAAGTTTTGACCTTAAAGGAAAGCATGTATTCAAAAACAGATTATAAATTTTGTTCTATGCTGCCCAGATTTAATTGTTTTGTGAGATAGATGGCTATATCGATTAGATAAATAAATAAAATGAATAAACCTCAAAAAGCAGTTTAATTTAATGATAAAGTTCAATGTCAAGAAAAGCCAAGGAATAAAGGATTCCAGGATAAGTGAAAATTATTTTAAAAAGAAGTTATTAAAATGTAATTCCTAACAACATCATAAAGAGAAAAAAAAAGGAAAAAAGGAGTCTGCAAGAAAAATAGGCTTTTATAACTTATAGAAAATCTAAAGCTTTAAATAAATTCCAAATAAATTGTACAGTATGTGGAGGAGGGATGGGCCACAAAAAAGGCTAATTAAGAACAAACAACAAAAAAGAGCTTTGTTCAGTATATTCAAAATAGCCAGAAGAGGAAAAAAAAACACAGTATAATGACTTTGCGGTCTTATCCGGAATGACAATGAAGATGCTTATAGGGAAGATTCTAGATTGAAATCAATAGAACACAATTCACTTTACTAGCGGTTAGAGCTGCCTAGTCATTTCAGCCATTGTCAGACTCGGAGCTTACCATCAGCTCTTCCATTACTCAACTCTTTTTTCCACCAGAATCCTCTCTGATACTAACATGTCTTCCTTAATGTTGTAAGAGTTATTCTTTCATACTTGTGTAATGAGTAAAGTAAATCCTAGTTTATCACTGAGCCAAACACAAAGTTGTTGTTGTTGTTGTTTTTTAAAAGTCTATTTTGTGCTACATCCACTCCGGTATTCATATAGGTGTGCAGACTTGTGATCAAACAGCTTCAAAATGTGGCTGACTGATTAGCTTTTCCATTTCTCATCACCGTAAATTCTCTAATCACCTGCATTCTGTTATGCGGGTTATTCCCTTAAATTATTACTAGATTTAAATGAAGTGCTAGAAGTCCTAGAAAAAAAAATTGCTTAGTGAAAGGTAGAACACATAGATATATTCTTTAAATCCCTAGGGAGAGGGGGCGGTATAAATCAAATAAATAAATAAAATAAATACTTTGCAACTCAGGTAAGTTCAAGAGTCCAATGATGATGTTACTAAAAGTTTCTGTCATTTGAGAGAAAGAGAAAATCAGAAGAAATTGCTTTTACTATATATCAACTGATTAGGATGTTTGAAAAAAAAAATTGAAGTTTTTCTTCAGGCATAATATTGTTATACTTTCGTTTGTAAATACACACATACTTTTCAGCAGACTTTGTAACTTGGACATGTTGCCCAAGTTGTCAGAGTATAATCCTGCTTTCAGGTGGCTGGTTCTTCCCCTTTCCCCTTCCTCTTTCAGTAGATGGTAAGGAAGATGACCTTGATGGAGGTACGCAAGCTCCATTTCCCTGGTGAAAAGGGGTAAAGTATATTTTTGCATCCCTAACTGTTAACATTCAGAAGATGTTCAGAGAGACATTCCCTTAATTCATAGGATTATAAAATGGGGAAGGAAAAATAGCCCAGTCAGACTTGAAAAATTCTGTTCCTATAGTCAATTTCAATAAAAGTAGTTTTAATTTTCCTGTGGTTTTGATTTCCTGTTTGGCCTACCTGCCTGGAAGGATACTTTCCTATTCCCTCCCTATAATTTCATTCTGCTTCTACATTATTCAGACATTTCTAATTAAAAAAAATTCTTCAAAATATCTCAGTACATTAGCATTGTTAGCATTAGATCCTCCCATGGGATCTCAAGTATTTTCTGTTTGGGGCAAGTACTTTAGCAACTTCCCATGTGATGCTTAAAGTCTTTAAGTTTTCTATGAATGTTCTTTGCCGTTTTGAGTGCATCTCCTTGGTCATTTGGCATGGGGAAATAGCATCTCATTGCCATCTTGGGGATTCAGTTGTTCTCCATACAGAGAATATGACCTGCAAGTGGAGTCTTCTGTGTGTGGCAATGTTATTTGCAAGAAAACTCTTTAGGATCACTTCTTCATTAGTAACATGGTCAAAAAAACAACAACATAACTTTAGGATTTGGCAAAGGCATCTTTGTTGGAAAACTTCAACTCACTAGTTAATATTAACTGAAGCCTTCCAGGTCTCATTGGCATAAATGGCTATTGGGATCACTATAGAAGAGAGCAAATTTAATTTAAGTTTCAGTGATATAGACAATGAAGACAAGATTTTATTCATCTTGTGGGAAACAGTTCCAATCTGGCATTGACATGCATCTCTGCATGTCTACTTTGAGCAATTATACTACCCAAATACATGAATACACCTCAACATATTACTTAAATAGCTATATTCTTTTAAAACATTATAATGTAAATAAAACAAGTGTCATAAATTGTATTGTTACATTAAGGGGAAAAAAGAGACAGCTCCTGGAATTCTTAAAGTTCATTTTTTTCCCCTTGAAATTGCTGTTTCACTTTTTATAGTCTTAATTTTCAATAACTGTTCTTTTCCCCCCAAGCTTCCATTTCAGAGATAATTCAACAATATGCATTTCTACTTTCTATTTAATGTGTGCTACAATCATTCTTAACAGATGCATAATTCTTTGGGGAAATTACCTGTTGTAGTAAATTTACTTCTACATACTGGCTACTACGTGAGCAATAGTTAGAAAATGATTGTTTATTCTGGTTTGAAAACTAAAAAAAAAAGCTCTTATGTACAGCTAACAACATGTAGTGATCGGAGAGGCACAATACCTTGAAAGCTTTATCACACCGTACCGTTTCAAAATCTATTGTTAACTACACCTCAAAAGTATAAGAAATGTTAATTGAAGAACATCCTTGACACTTACTTGATTAAATTTCTGAAATGAAATATTACTCTGAAATTCATACGGTATGATTTAAAGTTGCCAAACTCAGCTGCTATATCTAAGCAGGACATTTCCTGTTTGGCTAGTTTTAATGGATTTGATAATGGGGTATATACTTGTGGAAAATGCATAAAATGTTGACTTTTATGGACCAGTTAAAATGAAAATATGCAGTGTTGATTTTCACAAAGTTTTTCAGCAGACGTATAAAAATGAACTTTCATTTATGAAAACCAGAAGTTTATTATACAGATGTAGTGATTAAGAGATGTGGTGGTGCAGTGGTTAGAATACAGTATTATAAGCTACTTCTGCTGACTGCTGGCTGACTGCAATTTTACAGTTCGAATCTCACCAGGCTCAAGGTGAATAAAACAAATGTTGTAAATTGTATTGCTACATTAAGCCTTTGTATTCTTCCAATGTCAGTAAAATGAGGACCCAGATTGTTGGGCGCAATATACTGACTCTATAAATCACTTAGAGAGGGCTGTAAAGCACTGTGAAGCAGTATATAAGTCTAAATGCTATCGCTAGGCTATTAAGGTGCTAGCCTAGAAACTTGGTAACTGGGAGCATCATTTCCACCTTAGGCATGAAAACTGGGTGGGTAACTTAAGTCAATCACTCATTTTCAGCCCAGCCAACCTCACAAGGTTGTTGTTATAAGGAAAAAAAGAGAAGGAGGGAGATTATTATGTAGGTTCTCTGCCTTGACTTATTTATAAAGTAGTAAAGGTGGAATAAAAATCTAATAAATAAATATTCTGCCTTATATAATTAGTTGATATTTCTAATTATTTTCTCTCACATAGCAGGGGAACACAGATATGTTTGGTGAATAATACTTTTCAGAAATGTAAGACTTTTGAATAATTAAGAAACTGATATTTTGAATCTGCTAAAGATTGTGCAATGCTAGATTTTTACAACAGGCTCTTATGCTTAGCAATTATCCCATAGATCTTGCTATCAGATTAGCTGGTTCACATCCACTGATCTGAGTTTAAGTTTACATTTATATAGATTATGTGGCAACTTAAATGAAAATGGCATTTAATTTCATTGTACGAGGTACTTTGACAATAACTAAACTAAACTAGAACTGCCACCGCCGTTGTTTTCAGAGATCATTATAATATTATAGTACTATAATACTGCCTTACTGAAACTACCAGGCGTTGCAGGCATGGCTTCTGTGCCGTGTTTGTGTCAGTAGGTGGCACAGAGAAGCAGGCTAGGTCTACGCTCAGTGCTGTGATGGGTGGGCACTCAGAATGATTACTAGCCTGACAAAATTGCAAGTTTGCCAAGGATGCCAAGTTTGCAAGTTTTCTGAAGAAAGTTCACCGAACAGCAAATGCTGATAATATAAGGGCAATTTAAGTGTTATCCCAAAGACTAAGAATTATCCAATATCAAGGTAATATTTAGGCCATTTGAAGGAAAGGTACTTTTTTATAGATTAAATATTGTGAGGTCATTTTTTTCTGTTTGATAATTCTATTGTTTTATCTCCTAAAACTCTAATAATTATAAGAAAAAATGGCCAGTTAGTCCATAATCTCAATTGTTAGTCCATAATTTCAACTGTCAAGGTCCAACATTTCACATTTTTTTTTATTTCTTTCTGAGCTGCTCAGCTGTCATTTTATGTAACAGCATCAACACAAGTAAAACTTGCTATTTCTTCCAATACTGTGATGTCCATTACACTGGGCTCTAGAGGATACTCCAGCTAATTTTGGAAGTCCATAAAACAGTTACATGGTCACTCTGGAGCACTTTTTCTGCCTTATGGCCACATTAATACTTTGAAGCATCAAATGCACACTTTTTACACAAATTCCAATAAAACATTTCATGTAAAGATGATGCAGCATATACTAGTATACAAACAGAGATGGAAAGCTTTATTTCTGGGGAGTTTCTCCATATTTTTCCTGTGTCATGGGTGTATATGAATCCATACATTTGACTCAGTCACTTGGTAAACACCTGACCTGTGTTGAGCTATCCAACATGTTAACATGGAAGCAACTCTTACATTGAAGTTGAAAGCATTCAGTGCAACAGGTGGATCATGAGACAGGCAGAGGATATTTCTCTCTATTGACAGTAATGTAAGCCATTCTATGTATTATTTCTGGTGAGCATATTATTGAATTTGGATAGTAATTAGATTATGTGTGTAAATTTAATTTAATTTGATTAATTTAACATTAAAAAGAAATAACAGCAGAGCTTCTCATTACTGACTCACAAATGACTGCCATAGTTTTTATAATTATATCCAAGACCCACAACCTCTGAGCTTTATCAATTTCAATGTATCAGATGCTTAAGAACAAGTTATATAATACAATGTTGTGCACATCAAAGCTCCTTAGCATCAGAGTAATGAAGATGAAGAGAGGAAATAGAAAGCAAAATGGCCGAGTCTTGGCAACATCTGATTCAAAGTCCCATCTTGCTTGATTGATGATGATAACACAGAGATGAACAGCTTGAAATTTGTCCTTGAATTCAGAAGAAGCAAGGTAGCTGGCAGACAGTAGTATTTCTTACTGTCAAGCCCATTACTCCCAATCGGGCTTCTGAACTTAATTTAAGCGCTGATCTTTCTCCATTATTGAAACAGTATTTCTTTTCATTTAATCTGCACTTCACCTTTGATCACTGCAAAATCATGAATGGAGAATCCCAAAATAACCCTCAAAGTGCTCAAAGATGAATCTTGTCAGAAATGAACTCCGCTCTGAAATGAGCTCAGTAAGGAAGATAAATAGAGCCACCTAACTCAGCGATTCGAACTCAAGATAGGACCATTTCATAATTTATGGGATAATAAAACACTCAAAGCTTGAATAATATAAAAGAGCTTCTATCATACAATCATATGGCTGAAAAGAATTAGATTACCTGCTACAGCAGTTTACCAAAAAATGAAACCACTCAGGTGTTCAGCCGTATCAATAATCTTAATTAACACTCCCATGAGTAGATAGATACACATGTACATGGGGTACCTATCACACTATTTCCTCCTTGGATGAGCATCATACTAGAGCACTGAAAGAAAAAATGAATACTAAGCCAAATAAATTAAAAGGCAGTGAGTTTTGTTTTTGCTTTAAAAGGAAACACAGCTAAATCTAAATCTGTAGGGAACATAGATATGAAAACTGGTCATGGATCACTTTTTTTTTTCAGTGCCATTGTAACTTCAAATAGACATTGAATGCATTGTTGTAAATTGAGGACTATCTATAGTACTTATATTGCATTGAACAATAAACCTTCAACTCTTATAACATATTGCATAATTCTAGCCTATTCCCTTTATTGTATACCAGTGGTGGCAAACCTATGGCATGCATACCAGAGGTGGCACTCAGATCCCTCTCTGTGGGCATGCAGACCATCACCTCAACTCAGCTCCACTGTGTTTCTCTGTGGTGTCACCGTCATTTGCAGGGAAACAGAAGTTTCCCTGCAAGTAATGAAACAGAAGTTCACGAAAGAAAAAGATCTTATCTCTTGCACAGCTGCTGGTATTGTGATGTTCCACCTCCTGCTGGCCAGTTGGTCTTCGGGTCTCTGCCCCATGTGCATGTGCATGCAAGATTTGCAGTTTAGGCACTCGGTCTCTAAAAGGTTCACCATCACTGTCTTATAGTTTTGCAAAATCAGCAACATCCTTTCCTATATTAGTACATTTCTCAATGATCTTCTGAAGACCAGAATTTGTTCTGGATATTTCGGGCCTGGCATAAAGCTGCATTATACACTTTTTAGATTTTGCTCATTCCAACTCTTGTATACTTTCAATTGGAATTCTGTCAAATACTTTTCCAGATACACTTGACAAATTTGTTTTGGAATATGTTCTTCCTATGTTTCATTTTGTTCAGATGGACAGTCATAGCTTTCTTCCATTAGCCAGTCTTGCACCTGCATCTAACAAGTCACAGCCACAAGCCAGGAAAATTCATATAAATATCTTGACTTACACTATCCAGAACATCTGCAGCCTTAGCATTTTTCAATATTCTCAAAGCATTTATAACTTTCTTTTCATAAGGATTTTTTTTTGTCTTGGACACTAATACTGCACATTTGTTTCAATTTTGTTCTTCAACATATCACTATTGTTCCCAGATAAATATCATCTACATTGAAGAGATGTCAAATTAACTACTCTAATTAAGGAAAAAGCTACATCCAACTTTATTTCTACTTGGAAACCACTTTTGGATTTTGTGCTTGAGATGTGGGGGGGAATGAAATGTTGACTTTGAGTTTTATCGATAAATAAGTATGTTGTCATAGAAATGTCTAGTATATCTAGTCTTTTACATACATCAAGTATATAAAGGTAAAAACTTGAGGTTATGTTATTATTTTATTATACCACATTGAAAAGAAGAATTGCTGTACTCTATGGTCATAAATGCAGATAGGCTGACAAGCATCCAAAGTTTGAACACCTGACCATTGCAATGGTCTTAATCTTGGGCGTGGGCCCTAAGTCACAGTTTGTAGGTCACATACAATTCTGGACAGGTAGTAATGCAGACTCACAAGATAATAAAATATAAAAAGTAAAGGAAGTTTTCTATTTATATTCATTAACTATATTACAATATATGTATTATATTATATGTGGCCCAAGTCAATGCCTCTTCTCTTAATGTGGCCCAGGCAAGCCAAAAGGTTAGACAGCCATGCTTTAAACAGTTGTTGAAGATATGGTTGTATGTTGAGGCTTACCTATAATAATATTTAAGAATTGAATTTCCTTTAAGCCCAACTACTAGGAGAAAATACAACTTTAAACTGGATGCAAGAATGTATATTTTCTTCTCCTTCCTGTTAGTTGGAATATGTCATGCAGAAATTAATACTAGTGAATGACATTATGATTAATACCTGATTACTTATCATTGACATGTAATCATAATTAATTGGTTTTGAGAAAAGATGTTCAAATTAAATACCTTCAAAAGTATTAGACTGCATAAATTTATGAATGAATCAATTTGTAATTCGTGTTGGGTAAACTTCATAGTGTAGTAGCTTCATTGTGTGATTTGAATGCTTGTTTTGTTTGATAGTGGCTCAGTGACTAAGATGTTGAGCTTGTCGATCAGAAAGATTGGCAGTTCTGTGGTTTGAATCCCTAGCCGTAACATATCCCATAACGGAGCGGGCTCCCATTACTTGACCCAGCTTCTGCCAACCTAACAGTTTGAAAGCATGTAAAATGCAAGTAGAAAAACAGGGACCACCTTGGTGGGAAGGTAACAGTGCTCCATGCACCTTCAGTGTTTAGTCATGCTGACCAAATGACCACGGAATTGTCATCAGACAGCACTGACTCTTTGGCTTAGAAATGGAAATGATCACCACCCCTAGAATCAGGAATGACTAACATGTAAGTGCAAGGGGAATATTACCTTTATCTTTGTTTGATATTATCACATTCACATTCTTCCCACCCAAAAGGGGGAAGAAATAGGTTGCTGTAGCCCAATGGGAAATGGAATACCATAAAATAAATGGCTGCAAAAGAAAAAGAAATCGATAAACTTTTTTCCATCTAAGAACAGATTCTTTAATCTACTCATCTCTAATCTTTAATCCTTATAGAATAGCAGAGGAAAACTGATAGGTAGATATATAGACAGGTGGAGACAGTTAGATGAGGAGAGAGATTGAGGATGGCCAAAATACTTTATGAGGATTCAGATGAAGAATCTTTTTGCAGTTTTTCAGAAAGTGAGATTCTAAATGTGCTGAAGTAGGAGACAACTCTGAAAAAAAGATGCAAATGTTCCTGTAATTGACCCAATAAATGTTATGCTCACCTCAAAGTCATTCTGAAGTTCCCACTGCAGAGATCTAAGAAAACAAAATGTTGTAGATGTAAATTGTATTCAAAGTCAGAAACTGATGAAAAAAGAGCCCCCAAATTCTTGGAAAGAAAAGCTTTAAATATGAAGAAGAACATGCTTGCAAAGCTAATGTAAGAAATAAAAAGTGTGCCTGGAATGTTTACTAAGTTAAATAACAATAGTAATTCCTATTCTGAAAGTCCAGCATTCTCCAAGGAAATCAATTTGCAGAAGTGCTATAAGGATGAAACCAGAAAGACATTCTAGGGTTCACACAGGGTCCAGATCCCTAACTGAAGGTCTTTCAAATCCCATGTCTATGGAAGAGGTCGAGAAGGATCTACTTGTTGAGAGAGGAGGGGGGGGAAGAGAGAAAGAGAGGGACAGAGAGAGAGAGAGAGGGGGATGGATGGATTATTTTCAAAATAAAAAAAATATTTTATTATTTTATTATTTATTTTAAAATAATAATTATATTATTTTAATATATAGATTATTTTCAAAGCAAGGATTTCCAATGGAGCTATAATGTTATTCACTTCAGTTTGGTATGACTTCCACTGAATTTAACAAACTTATAATTTTTGTATTCTAACACACAAATTGCCTGCTTACAGTTCTTGCCCTTTCACCAATTCCTGGATGAAACTGCCTTTTTCAGAAGGGAAAATCTAAATGAAGATCCATTTACATCCTTTGCATCTTTGCTATAGAAATTATGCAGGGAATTCTTTGGCAGAAAAGCAGACCTGACTACAATGAAAAATTCTACATGTGTTGTAGAACATATTTGAATGAAACATATTATGTTTGCCATCTGAAACTACTACTGTTATTAATATACTCAAATGAATTTTACTTAGTTTTCTGACATCAAAATTAAAGAATAAAAAGTTAATCAGAAACAATGCTACAATTTCAAATTATTTAGAGTAGTAAATGGCAAAGCACAAATTAGTTTATTTTATTTATTTATTTATGTATTTA
>JAEANM010028754.1:0-10309 GCA_017656035.1 Myanophis thanlyinensis
TTACAGCCGATAAAAACACAGAATAGAAATACAAAATACAATTAAAATCAATTAAAATAATTAAATGACGGCTAATTGAATAACATTTTAAAATACGATTTAAGAATTAATCAAGACAAAACCTGCTGTTAAAACCGGTGTTAAACAGTAACGTTACAGCACAGGTAGTCTTCGACTCACAACAGTTCATTTAGTGGCTGTTCGAAGTAATAACAGCACTGAAAAAGAGATCTATGATCGTTTTTCATACTTATGACCCTTGCAGTGTCTCCATGGTCACAAATGCTTGGCAACTGACTCATATTTATGTCAGTTGCAGTGTCCCAAGGTCATGTGATCCTCTATTGTGACTTCTGATAAGCCAAATCAACAGGGAAGCCAGATTTCCTTAACACAACCGTGTTATTAACTTAACAACTCCAGTGATTCATTTAACAATGGTGGCAAGAAAGGTTGTAAAATGAGGCAAAATTCACTTAATAAATGTCTCTCTTAGGAACAGAAATTAATTATGGTCGTAAATTGAGGAATACCTGTATCACCTTTTAGACACAATATGATAGTTAGTCTCAAACCAATGTAAAGCAACATTTTGACCAGCAACTCAACCCAGCAATTCAGACCGAGAGGTTATATGGCCATGCAGCACTTGGACTTGAAGTGAAAAAAGGTGGCTTAGAGTAAGTCAGGGAACACAATGTACTTTTAAATGCCTTCTTTAAAAATCTACTTCCAATCAAGACTTGCATGGTAGCCAATTAATTCCAGGATAATTTAGTAAATTAGTCAGAAATCCGAGGAAGGTTTTCTGAAAGGCTGAGAGGAAAAAGCAATCCCAGCAATGCAAAATATTTCTTAGGAGAAGAAGAAAAAAAATCTAAAGAAGAGGGGAAATGGAACCTGGACAAGAACAGGGCTGGTCAACCTCCTTTGTCATATTTTGACACAGAACAGGCTGTCTTAGCCCTGAGCGATGTAAAAGTTTACTGATGTTTTCCGAGACCAAACTAAGAATAAAAACATGCTTCAGTACATTTCAAGCTTCATAACATAACGCTGTTTCAGGCATATGAGCAAAACACTCTATTAACGGTTTTGCCAAACGGAATGCTGAGGTAGGCTGTGATCTACACTTACTCATTTACTTGTATTTCAAGAAATTTCGAATTCAAGTGCTCAGGTTCAGACCTTTCTGGTCTTTGAGACAGCAAAAAGTTCTAAAGCATGAAATGACTTGGCTGCAAAGCTGCAATTTTTGCTGAAATGTCATTTACTTTTACATGGTACAAGAGCCTACAGGCTATTAATTTATTTGGTATCCTTAAAAAAAAAAAGAGTAATGTCAACTGCACACATAATGTGTTCATCATAGCTTTTCCTGTATTTTGGTGTCCGTTACTGTTTCGGCAGCAGAGCAAGTTAATATTTCCTGGGTCCGAAAGAGGTTTTAGTAACTCTTTTCAGTTCTAAAATTCATAACTGTTCCTCTACAACAATCCCTGGTCCCAGTTTCCCCGAATTCTCCCAAGAAACAAACATTTCTTCAAAAGTCTCACAAGTCAAGGCATAGATATTTTGCACTTATCTTCCGTATGTGGTGGCCGATGTTGGATTTGATTGTTGCAAGTGTCCTGCCATCTCTTTGGTTTCCCCTACTTCAATGAATTACTGGGAGATGGTCTCAGGAGGAAATTCCTCCTTTCATGCCTGGGGCAACTGGAATCTGAAGGAGAATGAAGAGAAGTGCACCAATAAACAGAGAAAAGCATCTGCATAAAATAAAACTTAAAACCAGCATCAAAAGAAGACACACATTAACAAAAGACAAAAGAAGCAACACCCTGCTGGATCAGCTTCTCTTGTCTATATTCTACCTGTAGTTAGTCAAATGTACTTAGAAAACTCTCCAAGCTAGGTCACTGTAACTTCGCTCTCTAGCCAATTGGAACCAACATGAAATCCTCAATTCTGGAAGTAACAAATAGCCATCTAGATTAATAGCTGCTGACAATCCAGTCCTTCATAAATTCCATTTAAAAAAGGAATTTATTTTTTTTATATAAGGGAGGGAGGCAACTTTGGAAAAAATGAAAATCAGATTTCTTTTTAATCTAATATTTATTGGGACAAACAATATTAAGAATAGTCAGTTAGGAGACTCACAAGCATGGAGGATCCATCCAAGAGGATTTATTTTCCCATAAAGCAAAGAAGGTATGAAGAATGTCATCATCATCTTCAACGCACTGTTCATTTTACTTGCATTTATATGGTTGAACCAATACTCAGTAGAAATCAAGGAACACACTGATTAGTAATGCATAAGACACAAAGCTTCTTACTTAGGTAGAATACCTATAATACTAAGTAGAATAATGCTGGTTAATATATTCTTTTTATTAAAATTAGTTTGATGTACTCCATTAGACTAGAAACTGAGGGATTGGAAATCTGTTGCGCTCTAGGTGCCTTAGCAAGTCGGCAAATGCAAGATGTTGCAAAAATAATATTGCAGGATCTTACCATTAACCAAAACTGATTCAAAGGTTAAAAAAAAAAACCCTCCATCAATCCTCCCACTCTTTATGACAAACTCACTTTTACAATAGTTTAACTATAAATAAAACAAATACAAATGTAAGCAATGTAAATTATTAGACTTAACATAGGTATTCATTTAAGCCATTTACCAATCTGAGCAATGGCCACATTTATGAACTTCAACTTCCAAAATTCTTAACAATGGTTACATAGTCTAATGGAGCTGAAGGCAAAAAATATTTTTCCTTATTGTCATATTAATAATGGTCCTCATCCAGGAGATTCTAATTGATTTATTTTGGATCCAAACACAGAGTTTATTTGTCAAAGATCAGACATCAGCAACATACCAGCTCCAGCTCTAAGTGGACCAGTTAACCTAACTGTATGGGGTTATACACATTTGAAAACAACATGGCAAGTTTTTCATTGGAGAACCCATGGATTGTATTCTTTAGTATGTAAAATGTGCCTATAGATTTTTGCTATTTGAGGAGAGCAATCAAAAGATATCACTTGTGGAAAAAAATGCACAATGTGGCAATGCCATCAGTTAAGAAATCTAATTGTTGATACTAAGTATGCTGTGGAACTGTTGGTCAAGGAATTTTAGCTGGCGGGGTCCAAGAGAAGAGCCTTTTCTGCTGTGGTGCCCACCATCTGGAACATCTTGTCCCCTGAAGTAAGATCTACACCCATTCTAGAAAGTTCCCTTGTTTTCTCTTCAGCAACAAGATTCATGTCACTAAAATAGGCCAGGTGAGAAACAGACACAGGATCGGTTTGTGAAGGCCGCTTTCCTCCTTTTTCTCTTTCCATTGTCCCACTGGCCAAAATGGGATTCTAGGTACAAAGAGATATGCAGTCTCCAACAGTGTCATTGCTACATTGAGCAAGTGAGTAGAGTAGAATGGTCACCATAGAAGCCTCTCTCTGCTTTCCCTCACAACAACTAGCCAGTTTTTTTTTTAAACGCAGGGCAGTACAAAGAGAATGTGACAAGAATGGGATAAGGAAATGTTTGCATTTCACTAATGGGCAGCCATGATTGCTAGTTGGCTTATTTTATATTCTTCTCTTTTGATATGTGAACAAGGATTTTACCACCATGGATCCATTGGGAGATTTATTTAGAAATCCGTATCATATATAGATTAGATTATATATCCTGAATTTTCCTTGTTTCTTTTTCTTTTTATTGCATTAACTGGCTTACACTCTTATTGTTAAATAATGCAACCATGATTTTTATTTATGGAGATACTCAATCATCCAGGTCATGATTGTCCCAAAGGTGATTTTTCAAGAAGTAATTGGACTTTCTGGCTTTTCATTGAAGATGTTTTGCTTCTCATCCAAGAAGCTTCTGAAGCTGAATGAGAAATGAAATGTCTTCAAAGAAAAACCAGAAAAAAACAGTTGCCTCTTGGAAAAAAAGATCACTTTTGGGACACTATTTTTCTTGGTTCCACTGATTTAAAAAAGACTAACACTCTTTAACACACTTTCTGGTGTTACTGACTCTCAGGTGCAGACTTAGGGTGCAGGAAGTGAGGTGAATAAGAAAGGGGTGAATAAGGGAGATGAATAAGAAAAATCTGTGCAAGTGGTACTTGATCCATGATGTTGGATGAAAGTCTTATCTTTTGAAATATTTTAAAATATTATTTAATTTTTAATTTTAAATTAACAAGATTTCTATACCGCCCCTCTCCCGAAGGACTCGGGGCGGTGTACAGCCATCTAAAAACAAGATACACAAAAGTTAAAATACAATTAAAATAGATTAAATCAGTGGCCAAAATAGGGAATTCAAATAAACCAAATTATAAAAGTTAAAATTTAAAAAAAATTAAAAATTTAAAACAATTCAGTAAAAAATCAAACAATTTTAAAAACCCGTTAAGATGGCTGTACACCGCCCTGAGTCCTTCGGGAGAGGGGCGGTATAGAAATCTTGTTAAATTTGTGTCTGTTCATCAATTTCATGGCTTATCCTATATTATGAATTAAAGTACTATATGCTCATGGCTTCAAATCAGTATTGACTCCTAGCAACTGCCTGGACAAGTTCCTGTAGGGTTTTTTTTTTTTTTTTTTGACAAAATTTCAGATGTGGTTCACTATTGCCTTTTTCCTATGCTGAGAGAAAGTGACTGGCTTCATGCCTAAAACAGAACTAGAACTAATAGACTCCTGGTTTCTATTGTGGTGCCTTAACCACTACACCAAACTGGCTTATTTTGGCAAAAACAGAATATAAGAAGACTGATAATTATGATAATTGATCAGTACATCTTTCATAGCCTGGGAAATTTCAATGGCATACAAGAGACAGGTAGAGGAAATTTCTTCCATATTTGGCTCCAGATAGGTCACAGATGCTCCAAATTTCCATATTTGCTAGAAGCTGTGGCACTTTAGAGAACCCACCACCAGCTGTTTTGCATTTGGTAGTGGTATCACATATTAAGAACCTTCTCCTACTGTTAATTACGTGTTATAATTATTTCATTTTACAATTACAGACCTTGTGTTCAGAAGTTAAACTCCTCAGAGACTCAAGGGTTCAATCAGTGAAAGCCCATTCCTGAACATAAGACTGAGTACATTTGCATCCTGCTGGCTTGGGAGATTTCATGTGTCAAACATCATCTTATAGCCTCTCCCTTGACAAAGGTATTCTGGCTTCTTCCTTTTGATCACCATTCAATATCAGAAATCTCTCCTGCTGGCAATCTAACTCTCAGTACGCCACTGAGCATATCAGCAGTATGCATCAG
This sequence comes from Myanophis thanlyinensis, assembly GCA_017656035.1. Classification (NCBI taxonomy): domain Eukaryota; kingdom Metazoa; phylum Chordata; class Lepidosauria; order Squamata; family Homalopsidae; genus Myanophis; species Myanophis thanlyinensis. The sequence continues at coordinate 5,325 of JAEANM010028754.1, forward strand.
TTCCTTGAACAAAGTACTTTCTTAGTTCCATTTGTCAGGAGGCAAAGAAATTTGTAAGATATTCATGGTCATAAAGCAGTGCCAGAGCAATGTAGGTTAATGAGTAGGACACCTTTGACTTGGCAAACATTGTGAAAAATAATCACAATGTTACTAGGGTTACTACTCCTAGTCAAGGAAAGGGAGTAAATTGAGTGGCAGCTTTCCTCAACACATTCTAAGTATTTATGGGTTACTTAGAAAGTGACAGAGAATCCATAAACAAGACCAGAACAAAAGAGAGAGAGAGAAAGTGAGAGAGGAAGAAAGAAAGAGAGAAGCAATTTTATTGATATCAATCTGATTTATGTTTACAGCATGTGCTGGTAATAACCTCATTTGTCAGAAACACTGTCAGGAATACTAATTTGGAGTTACCGAGACAAAAAAACTAAACAATTGATGTTTCCACTTTGTGCATTTTCACAATAATGCATTTTGAGAGAGCAAATATACCATTGGCCTTTAGTTGCAAGGATTTTTTTTTAAAGATAGAAGCTTGTCTAGAGCAGGGATGTCAAACTTGATTTCATTGAGGTCCGTTTCAGGGTTGTGTTTGCAGTTGGGGAGGGGGCAGGTGGGTGTGGCCGGAGGGGGCAGGTGGGTGTGGCCAGGGTGGGCATGGTCAGCTCAATGTCACTCATATTGGGCCTGAGTGCTCTGCCAGCGAAAACAGGCTCACGAGTTCCATTTTTGGCTGTGAATGCTACCTGCAACTCTCTGCCAGTGAAAATGGAGAGCCGCACAAGCTCTGTTTTCAGCTGTGATGTCCTCCTGCAACCCTCTGCTAGAGAAACAGAGCTCAGGAAAGCCATACATGGCCTTCCTGGGCTCCATTTTTGCTAGCAAAGGCACCATAGGGTGGTCCTTTGCTGTTTCCAGTGCAGCTCCATGGGCCAGATTTAAGTACCCCATGGGCCAGATCTGGCCCTTGGGCCTTGAATTTGACACCCCTGGTCTAAAGACATGGAAGTGTTAAACAATCCTTTCTCACAAGTTCAGTGTATCCACTAAGTAGACTGAGATAGTCAACTCAACAGAAGATTTGCTAGTACCCATGGGCTAGTACCCATTCCACAATTCCTTCTAAAACCATACCCATCCTAGTCATTGTCATGATCCTGAACTATTAGTCTACTAGCTTGATGCATGCTTGTTTCTGAAGCTGAATAATTAAATTACTCACTAGCCTTCACAGTATTAAACTTTGATTAATGGCCTAACACAATGTACAAATAGATGATCATGGTTTCTTTAAGCTAGAAAACTATCAAAAGAATGATAAATAATCTTAATCTGAAAATCAGATTATTGGACCATTTAGGCTGGTAATCTCAATATGATTTTCAGGATCTTTTTTTCTTTTTCTTCTTCTTTCGGCTGTTCCCGTCAGGAATGCATCCATATATCTGCTCTTTGGCCTTCCTTTTGACCTCTTGCCTGGCAGCTCCATCTCCAACATCCTTCTACCAATATAACCACTCTCCCTCCTCTGAACATGTCCAAACCATCTCAATCTGGCCTCTCTGACCTTGCCCCCAAAACAGCCAACCTGCGCTGTCCCTCTGATGTGCTCATTCCTAATCCTGTCCATCCTAAAGAGAACCTCAATTTTCAGGATCTTTTCAGGGTCACATATATTTTGAGTCCAGAAGACATGACATGCTTTTTATTTTGGTTGGGTTTTTTTGGGTGTCTGTGTGTGTTCTGTTTTAACCTGAGGGTGGTTACCCAGGGTCCTGTGTATTATATAGGTGGGCAAACCATATTGATATATTGTATTTCCTTTCAGGATGAGTGTGGACATCTCTATAACAATAGCACTATATACCGCTATAGTGTTTTACTATAGTACCCTCTCTAAGCAGTTTACACAGTCAGCATATTGCCCCAACAATCTAGCTCCTCATTTTACTGTTCTCCAGAGGATATACGGTTGGGTCAACCTTGAGCCTGTCTCCCTCTCCCTCTGTATCTCTGTGTTTAATCAACATTTTGGAACCAAATTCCTAACTTTCTGACATTTGAAGGATGAGTAGAAGGTAAAAGTGACATACTTGGTTTCATCCAGTTTCTCATTTTTAAAAAGTTTAATTTGGCTTGTTTCTGAATCACATTGTGATTTTTTTTTCCCTTAAGAAAAGCATTTACATTGTTAGGATATTTCCCTAAATGCACACAATTCTGTATAGACATTTGTTAACTTAGACTTTTTTTTTCTGCCAGTGATTTTTCTTTCATATAATGCAGTTTTGTTTTCATCTTTCCATATTATGTGCTCACTCATTTTTTCCCCACATGCAGACATTTTGAGCATAGAATTCTATTGTGAATAATTTTTAAAAAGTATATCAATGTAGTGAGGGCTTACCTTTGGGGTATGAATTCAGGAAAAGAAAATTAGGTAGATTGACTTAAACATGAGAACAAAGTGAGTTTATCACCTAGCTCCACTCATAAATATGGCATGTTTCAGTGAAGATAACTCAGTACTTTGGGTTGACATTCTGGATGTGTTGTACATATTTTAGGTGGAAAAAAAGCAGTGACTGATAAAATATCTTTTCTTGGTAATAACAGCATTATATTTTTTCTAGCTTGAAAAAAAGCTCAATGTGATTACAAGGTCATACATCAGAGCTCTTGCCAAATTTCTTAATTTGCAGGGGTAACTCCTAAAAAAGGTGTAGTTTGGATTGTTTTAAGGGAGCAGTAGCTATTACCACTGCAAGGATTTAATCTAAACCAGATAATGATTTCTCATCCTGTGACTGAAAATTGGAGAAGCAAATTGGGAAACAAGTGATAGGAAGTGGGAATACACAGGACACTGCATTTCTCTTGGGGTAATACCAAAAGGTCAATAAAAATAATACTCTATAGGCTTCTCTGTTCATGCTTCAGCAGATTAGGGGCTCTAAACCAGCTGCAATATTGCAGTAAGTGGTAAAGTTGTGTAACAGCGCTAAATTGGCAGAAGGGATTTCCACATCTAAGACCTCACAACACACCAGGATAGGGTGTTTCCACTTCGGGGATAAAGGAGGATTTATGACAATTGAATGGAAACCTCTTATGAGGTACCTTCTTTCCAGGGTAGACCCTCAGATAATAAAGTCTCTTTTTACAGCCAGCAATGCTCCTTTGTTATTTGCGTGAGAAACAGGAGGTTACATTTAACAGTTTAGCGTAAAGATCTTGCACACATGGTATTGCATTTATTTATTTTTTAAAATTTGAAATAAATGAATGGAATAATGACTTTGTTCTCTCTGTCTTTTTTTCTACAACTAAGTAAAGTCCATATGGATTTCACAGAAGGGTGGGTTGAAATTAATACCTTCTTGTTATCTTTTCAATTATGTATTTATTGGATTTCTTAATTCGGTTGTATTTCTATAGAATTCTTCCACCAGATGATAGAGTTGGTGATAGAGAGATATCTCCCTTACATAATTTTGAGAAATTTCATAGATATCTTGAAATGTTTTCTACAGGAAGGAAGGAAGGCAGGAAGGAAGGAGACATTTCTAAAATCAATAACCAATAGCCATGGCCCATTTTATGCATCTATTCATTTGCTTAATGTGAGGCTTTTCTTCTGGGACCTTGACATAACTACTGCTTCCTCCTCCTAATTTCCCCTCCCCTTTGTGAGGTCAGTTGAGCATAGAGAATGACTGGCCCCAAATCACCTTGTCAGCACCTGTGGCTCAAGGTAGATTAGACCCTGGATTTCCATGATGCCAATCCAACCACTTACACCAGAGTTCTCTCTCATTGTGTTCATTTGATATTGAATGCACATCTTTGCAAGCCTCTCTGATAAGGCCCCAGGCATGTAAAAGAAGTGCCTACATCCTCCGCCATCTGGAATATCAAGCACTCTTGGCAATAAGGGCCAGGAATGGTACATCTGAACACTGGCATCAACTGGATCCTGAAACCATAATCAAGAGAGCTTGGTTGTGGCAGAAAGCAGCTTTTTTGTCATCTTGTCAGTAAGAAGAATGTTTATTTGCTGCTACATTCAAACCAACAGCATTGCTATAACTTGAGTTTCTGCTCACTGTGGACAGCTGGAGAAGCTGCATTGGCAAAACTAATTACAGAGTAAACTGTTCAGTCCAAGTTTATTTTTTACCTTCAGGCCTGAAAGATTAAAGAATTTATCTCTAGACAGTGGAACAATTTCTCTTCCTTTTTCCATTTGCTTCCTTTTCACCAGGGCTTCGGGAAAAAGAGACTGACGAGAGAAAGAGAAGCAGGGGAGGGAAGGAGGGAGAGGGAATTGAATATAGCCACATAATATAATCCTTGACTGCTTACTAGCGACAAACAAAACTGAGCAAATCACTGACTGAATATTGTTTCACAAAGACCAAGGAAACAGAAAACCCAGATACATAATTTCATGTTTTTTCCTATTTCATTTTAGAAAGAGGTGCAACAAGGTGACATGGCTGACACAAACACAACACTTCCATCCCTCTGGCCTTTTCTTGACATAGCTTGAAAAAGAATTGCTTTGTTTGTTATGTAGCCCATGAATGACATCATCCCAAGGGAAGTGGCAACTGACACAGTTGAGATTAGTTTTATTTAATGTAGGCATATATCCCAAAGATCCTATTCTGTTTCTCCAGGAAATGTCAGAAGAGTTCATTGCATTCATTTATCCTTAGGGTGTTTGTGTGTGTATGTGTATGATTAATTGCATGGACTGAGATACATCTGTGACAGATATATGACTTTTCTCTCCCTCTCTCCCGCTCTCCTGCCCTCCCTCCCTCTCTCTGTCTCAAACTAGTTATATACTCTCAACAATAGCTCCTCCATAATTTGATATGTGAATGATAAAAGGCAGATTTGTGTCTCTTTAAATACTGGTGGGAGGGCGTGGTGTGCTGGGCTGGTTGGCTGTCTCTTAATTGATGGGTTAATGT
>JAEANM010028755.1:0-10309 GCA_017656035.1 Myanophis thanlyinensis
CTATTCCAAGAAATTGATGCTGTTAGTTTGGGTATCATGTTTAAATTTCAGGTGATGATGCCATCTACTGGTGAAAGAAAGGAAATACGTCTTATTTCTACAAGGCTGGGAAGTCTTTGAAATAATTTTTAAAGCTGAGTGAAGGCAAATATATTTGAAAGATTGTATTTTTCACTGTCTACTGTTTGATATCTATTTGTTACATGATGAAAGAGGGAAAATTTCTGAGACTTTTGAAGATTGTTAAGTAGACTCACAAATATTTAGAACTATCACTGACATCAAAGAGTTGGTTATGTGATTGATGAAGACAAAGGAAAAGCTGGAAAGAGTAAACTGACTGGTGGAGGATTATAAAGAACCACAAAGATGCCATACCTTGAGGAATAACTCTGGAACTGAGGGAATAATTTTAATATTGGCTTTTTGTTGTTACAAATAATCAGAGTTTTGAATTTTGACAGATTTGTGAACAATTCTTGGACTTATTAAAATAAAATAAAATGTTTCAAAAGAAATAATAAGCATATTCCAAAAAGAAATATCATTGTTTCAAAGTATCTATGAAACCATAATAAAGAACCACAAGGAGACAAAGGATTTGATACACAATAATAGATGTGAGACTAGAAAATGTTCAGCAAATAGCAATGAAAATGAACAGGAAACCCAGGAAATAGAGGAGAGAATAGAAAACGCACAGGAAGGGGAAAGGCGGATAAAACAAACAAACAAACCTAAAAGATAAGGAGAAGGAGGAGATAATCCAAATAGATGAATTAGATCAAGCTGAATACATATTTAGAGACTTAAAAATAGAATGGGATAAACAGAGTGACATTTTTGAAGTGAAGATAGAGATACATAGGTATAGTGAAGATCTGGCAGCGAGAGATAGAAGTAAAGGGAACACTTAGGTCAAGTAAGAATGTTACATGAAGACATAAAACTTCAAAGGAGGAGTATGGAAAGTATGGTAAAAATCTATAAGAATTGATATACTAAAACAAATGAGAGATCATCGGTAGAAGCAGAAAATCCACCAATATAAGATAGGTGCTATTAAGGTTTAAAATAGAGGTAGGAATTAGAAAAGGACAACATTACTACATATACTCCTATATAACATTTTGGAAAGTATGCAGAGGGAAAGATCAGAAGCTGAAAAATCATATTATATACTTTCAAATAACATTAAGTTTACAAGGGCTATTCGCATTGAGTAATAAAACATTGAACAACTAAATGATGTGGGATTATATAGAAAGTGGAACAAGTATAATTTAATAAATTTAACTGTATATAATGTTATGATAATGATGTAATGTCAGTAATAGAATTAAAATGGATAAGAAAGGAAGGATAGAAATAAAATATTAATATAAAATCGGTGTTATCAAGATAAGAAATAGAGATAGAAATTAGAAAGGGGGAAATAAATACTATAAATATTGTTACATAATATGTCACATTCAGCAGGTAGATGAAAGGAAAAGTTGAAATATTGTATTATGTACGAAGTTAATATAATGATGTGTGTAGGATTAATGTAAGGTTATCAAAATTGTTAATTTTATTATCATTATTGGATATCAAAATTAATACCTAGAAACCACATTGCTAATGTATTTTACACACACACACACACACACAGAAAAATAAAAAACATTAAAAAACATTGCTTTCATCATTTTGACAAAAGCAGACATATTCTGCAGATATGGGCATTTAGCCAATTGAATGGAACTGTCTATTCTTTGCAGAAATCTAAATTAAACTATCCACAGCAGATGATTCTTTAGCTTCTGATTGAATGGTATTTTCTTTCACTGTCTAGAATTGCAGTCACATTGCCATTCAGCTAAAAGTAAGAAGTTGGACAAATGAATAACAGAATAACAGAGTTGGAAAGGATCTTGGAAGTCTTCTAGTCCAATAGGCAGGATACCCTATACCAGGGGTCTGCAACCTTTAAGACATAAAGAGCCACTTGGACCCATTTCCGAAGGGAAAAAAAATCTGGGAGCCAGGTGTTTATAATGGCAGGTGTTTATAATGTGATAATTAATGAGGAGGTGTAGGCTCTTGATTTACATAGCAAAGTGATAGAAACAAGAGTCTCTTTAAGCTCCATAGTGAAGAAAATACTGCAAGCTGTGCAAACACATTTCACCAACCGGATGGAAATAATGTATTTATAATCACAATATAAATCTGTATTATTTAAATGCTACCATCTATCTAAATAAATGTTAATATATATGAAATTGAAAAACTATAAAATAGCATTAAATTACATCTGTTATATACAATAAATTGATATAATTCAACCATTCCAAAGCAATATTTTTAACTGGATTTGAATTCCTTCACTGATATTCAATAGAATAAACATACTAGAAGGCAATAACAAGGATAGCACTATCATACAATGTATCTAGAAGACACTAATGTTAATATGATTTTACTTAACTAATAAGTAAAATCACTAATGTTAACGCTATACCGGATTGGTTGAGGCCCGGGTTAAGAATGACTGCCACCAGTGCTGTTGACCTACAAGGTACTGGCGGAAATTGGACTACTGTTGGTTGAAGAAGGAGAGGAGGCAGAAGGATTTGTAGACAGAGAACAGGAAAGGCAGGAGTATAGGTCTGAGAAAAGGGACTCTTAACGTTGGCACAATGACAGGGAATGGTAGAGAGCTGGCAGACATGATGGAGAGAAGGAACGTAGATATACTGTGTGTGCAGGAGACCAAGTGGAAGAGTAGCAAAGCACATAGTATTGGAGGGGGATACAAACTGTTTTATTACAGTGTGAATAGGAAGAGAAATGGGGTAGGAATGATCCTGAAGGAGGAGCTCACGAGAAATATTTTAGAGGTGAAAAGAGTTTCAAATAGGGTGATCAGTTTGAAGCTGGAAATTGAAGTGATAATGTTGAATGTAGTCAGTAGTTATGCCCCGCAAGTAGGGTGTGAGTTAGAAGAGAAGAAGAGATTCTGGAGTGAGTTAAATGAGGTGATGGAGAGTATTCCCAGAGGGGAAAGAGTGATGATTGAGCAGATTTCAATGGGTTCATGGATGAGGGGAACAAAGGCAATGAAGAGGCGATGGGCAGGTTTGGTGTTAAAGTAAGGAACCTAGAAGGACAGATGGTGGTGGACTTTGCTAAGAATGGAAATGGCTGTAGTTAACACCTATTTCCAGAAGAGGGAGGAACATAGAGTTATATATAAGAGTGGAGGTAGGAGTACAAGGTAGACTACATTCTATGTAGATGAGGCAATCTGAGAGAGATTAGTGACTGCAAAGTGATTGTAGGAGAAAGTGTAGCCAGACAGCATCGGATGGTGGTATGTAGGATGACTCTGACAGTCAGGACAAAGAGGAGAGGAAAGATAGAGAAGAAGACCAAGTGGTGGAAGCTGCAAAAGGAAGAATGTTGTGAGGAATTCAGACAGAAGTTGAGACAGACTTTGGGTGGTCAGGAAGAACTCCCAGATGATTGGGAAACTACAGCAGAAGTGATCATGGAGACTGTAGCAGTGAGGAAAAGACAAGAGGCAGAGATAGAGGTGGCAGAGATGAGGATGTTGAGGTTCTCTTTAGGAGTGACCAGGATGGACAGGATCAGGAATGAGCACATCAGAGGGACAACTCAGGTCGGCTGTTTTGGGGACAAGGCCAGAGAGGCCAGATTGAGATGGTTTGAACATGTGCAGAGGAGGGAGAGTGGTTATATTGGTAGAAGGATGTTGGAGATGGAGCTGCCAGGCAAGAGGTCAAGAGAAAGGTCAAAGAGGAGATATATGGATGTGCTAAAAAAAGACATAAAGGTGATTGGGGCAAGAGTGGAGGATGCCGAGGATAGAGTTGGGTGGAGGCAGTTGATTTGATGTGGCGACCCCTAATGGGAACAGCCAAAAGAAGAAGAAGATCTAGAAGACACTAAGTTAATTAATTATGCTAATTTATTCTTCATTATTTTATTTCAGTTGAGTTCAAACTTGTTTTTTAAAAATGAAATGAAAATCTGGGTTTAAAAGACCATTTGTTGAAATAAATATAACCTGTAACACAAAATTCAATATAAACTGTTTAGTTTTTCTTTCAACAACTAATTTGGGTATATTTCTGTTAATGATACCAACCTTTGAAATAAATTCAAAGGTTTTAAATTTTAAAAAATACTGTTACCTAGTACAGATGTCAAGTTCTTTGATTAAACGTGTTAATTGATTGGAATATGAGGTTTTTATTTAAAAAAAAAATAGATATTATAGACTTAGAAAAATTTAGGAGAGCAGAGGGATTGAATTCTTGTTTACTGCCAAAAGGAATGATTTTACAAAGACTTACTAGTTTGAGACTGGTAACTATACAAATTGCTAAGTCTCATCTGTGTGGATATATGCCCTGAACTATATGCAGTAGGGTATAAAACAAACCAAGTCATATTCCGTCTATAGTTGATCAAAGCAAAAAATACCATTTAGCGAACTTTCATCTAACTAGTTAGTGAAGAGATGCAATATTATTGTTTGTTATTGCTTAACATTTTTATTGGGTATTTATTATATTATGCTTTGTATTATGTGAGGTTTTGTACATTGTCTAAGGATAGATTCTAAATATTAGAAATAAATAAATAAACACAGAAAACTCAAACTGTTACTCTGACTTGATAATGCCAAGGCTGTTTCCAACATTGTTTTTAAATATTTCAACATATAAATATGCATTTATTTATTGGATTTATATCCTGCTTTTCATTCAGAAGCTCAAAACAGCATACACAGAGCTCCCTCCTGTTTTCCACATAACACCCTATAAGACAGGTTAAAGGTGTGATTGATCCAGTGAGATTCCATGCTGAGGGGATATCTGAATCTTGACTTCCCTGGTGCAAGTTCAACATCTAAATCCTTATATTGAATACCAGGTTCACTAAGATCTGTTTGGCTGATAAGGTGTCTGTTGGGGCAACCCAAATGAATGCATATGTTCTCAATTTAGCAAATGCAACAAGATTTAGGACTGTAAATCCAAGTAGCTATGAATGAAAATTGGTAGTGTAACACATGATCAGAACATCATATGGATAAATCTTCTTTAGATAAGAGAATATATGCAATGATGGAAATATCCAGGATCTACTTGTGCTTCTGATACTTAGAAATAGCAATGCTGAAATGAGTCCAAAGGACCTGAAGACAGAATAGAAGGAACCCAATATAGCCATCTAAACTGACCTAGTTAGCAAGATGCTATGTGACACATGGCTATCTTCTACTACCAACCACAGGCTTCTGGCTTTAGAACTACAATGATCAAATCTTTCTTCTTTTTTGTTATCCCCAAATTCCTATTTATAATCTCATATCTCTGTTTCTCCTATGTTTCAAATGAAAAAAAATGCAAAAACAAGTGTTCCAGTACCTTATTTTTCCTGATCTTTGTTAGTACAGAGGCAGATTTCAATGGAGAAAATTAATTGCAGAATTTTGATGATGAAGTTATAAAAGATATTGAGTTCGGTGAATAACCATGCTCCCTTGGCAATAAGCAGGGAAAGGAAAAGCATTACTTTCAGCCAGTTCGCATTGGTTCAGCAGAATCAGTTGTTAACTCTTTGTAGAGTTTTGAACTGGCTGCCGGCCTGCCTGCCTGCCTGCCTGCCTAACTATTCCAGTAGCTCACACACACCTTAAAACCTTCCTGCTCATTTGTAATTAACAGAAGGAAGGGAAAAGAAAAAGAAGAAATAACCACATAGCCATTTCCTCAGCAGAAAAATTCTAGCCACTTTAAAACTCCGGCGGGGAAAATAAAATGCAACAGATATGCCTTTTGGTGCTTTGTAAAATAGATTGGGCCCCCTCATTTTTGCAGGAGCCCCTCAAATTTCCTGACAGAACAATTAATCAGTGGAACAACTTGCCTCCAGAAGTTGTAAATGCTCCAACACTGGAAGTTTTTAAGAAGAGATTGGATAACCATTTGTCTGAAGTGGTGTAGGGTTTCCTGCTTCAGCAGGGGGTTGGACAAGACCTCCAAGGTCCTTTCCAACTCTTCTCTTCTCTTCTCTATATTGGAACAGTGCTATTTTATTGTGAATTGGAGAAATTTCCTAAGGGTGAGACCAATCAAATTGCCCACTACCACCCAGTCACATGACCACCCAACCATACCTATCCAGCCAGTTATAAGGGCAGAGAACCAGTTGTTAAATTATTTGAATCCCACCACTGATTACTTTGATATTTAAGAAATTACTGAACTCAGTCATAGAATTGTTGTGATAATATTTGAACTTTTAACTTAGTATTATAAAACATTAAAGTGAAATTGTTCCTATATTTAAATGGATATTAAATTATTTCAATGAAAACAATACAGTAAACAAAGAGTTAGTCTTGTATAGTAATTAAGGTGTTGGTCTATAAACTGTGAGATGAGTTGTAGGCCTCCCTTAGGCTTGAAAGCCAATGGTGTGATTTGGGTCAATCATTCTCTCTCAGTCCATCCCACCTTAAAGGCCTGTTGTTGTGGAGAAAATATGAGGCAGGAGTATTTGTTATATTCTCTTGTGTTGTATATTTTAAAAGGTAAAGAAGAAAAAAAAGGAGTTGTATTTACTTAATACTATATAAGTTAATGTAACCTCTTTTATTTACATGTTACAATTCCAGGGAGTTCTTTTCCTCCACATAGGAAATTGGACAGTTGGAAGTGTCACACAGCAAGGTAATAGATTAAAATGCAATAAACCTGCTGTCCTAGCTGTGGAGTACTAAGGCATTCTCTTTGACTCTGACATCTTTCATAATGGCTTTATTCACTGAAACCTGAAATCACTCTGTCCGGCTATCACTACCAGCAGCCCAAACAGGGCCGATTCAAATTTTTGACAGCTGGGAAAATGGGAAGAAGTGGGTTTAAAAAATCCATTATGTTTTATATTTGGCAATTACAATGTTTACTGAAATAGCAATAGCATTTAGACTTATATACCACTTCACAGTGCTTCACAGCCCTCTCTAAGTAGTTTACAGAGTTAACATTGCCCACAACAATCTGGTCCTCATTTTACTGACTCAGAAGGATGGAAGACTGAGTCAACCTTGAGCCAGTCAGGATCAAACACCCGGCAGTCTACAGAAAAATAGATACAATACCCCCATCCCTCATTTCCCTGCCCAAATCAGGGCACTTTCCACTACTGGAAGTCCACTACTGTAGACCTTATTGTTTAAACATTATTGCAGTAGTCTGTGTGTATGATGGCTAATGGAAAGCAGGGCTGTGGCTGCTGGTTGATCCAAGCTAGCCTGACATTGCGCTGCTTGTCTTTGATCTGAGCATTCAGCCAAAGTACCTATTAAGATAGGCATGAACAACAGTTAAGTTTTTGCTTTTATACTCTGGCATCAGGTTCAATTTACCAAGCAAGATAATAGAATGAAAGCAGGAGGTAATAAAATCAAAATAAAAAAATGTTCCTTGTTCGCAAAGATGCTGTCATTTCACAGGCCCCAAACCTCCATTTAAACATCAGTGCTCACAGGACAACCATAATTATTTTTTAACATTCAAAAAGTGAAGACCATCCCTTTTCCCTTTTAAATAAAACATAAATATTTTCTTGTTTGTTTACATTTTGGCTTATGATTTTTCAATTTCTCCCCTGCTATTGGCTGTTTTGAAAGTACAAATGAACCTCCTTGGGAATTAGGAATTTATGGAATGTTAATGGGACTTTTTCACATGTCAGTGAATGGATAGGCAAATGAGATTTTTGTTGAAATTATGAATACTTTTTATCTAAAAGGAGGATGAAGAATTTATTTCACTCTTATTCAAGTAGAGCAGTCAGATGCTGATTTATAAAATAGTAAAAACATTTTGAAGCTTTGTAAGGGATTTTCATTTGGGTCTTTAACTGAAGAATAGGATAGTGGTCTTTATGTTTTAAGCAAATTCCAAGCTTTTCTTCGGCTGAATACCCACTTGTGTAAAATTATATATTTTAAATATACTGAACAGTGTTTCTAGGGGACTAAGTTAATTATCATGCTGTTCTACAGTAAATATTGATCAGAGTGTTATTTATGAAAAAGCAATGGTTTAAGAAAGAGAACTTATTTATTTATTCATTCATTCAATCAATCAATCAATCAGTCATTCTGAGCACACTATAATAGTATACTATAGTTATGTTTCCATGAAGAAAGCATTTCAGTTTCATGTTGATAACTGATGACAGGCTTGATAGTTGATATCAATTGTTTTTACAAACTCCATACTGTTTTTGAATTGATTAATCTGTTTATTGCCTGAGTTTATTTCCCATCTTTTATATCCCACCTTTACACTAGTGCATTCAATACAGCTATCAACACTATGTAAAGCAGGTACACTTTTAATTTGTTATGTTCTTGATGATCCTCCTATGATGAAAGAAAAAATTAAATGCTTTGTAAAACAATTCATTTTGAACAATAAGCTATTCATTTACAGGGCACTGCAAATGAATAATAATAAATATGTAATTATTGTCAGTGCAAATATCATATTAACTGTTTCATAACATCTGCTGTGTTTGGTTGTATACTAAATCATTATGGTTAAATAAATGGCTGCTTCCTTATACCTGTTGTTGAATAAGCTACATTTCTTTCTTAGTGTTCCAAATTGTTCTTTAATAGGTCACTTTATAACATAAACTTTTGTACTGAAGATTTGGCAAAACACTTTGCATGAAATTAAATTTGACAGAGTTTGACATTCTGGAAGTAATTGGTATAGAAAGAAAGACAATATTTTGGAAGTCTAGAGTCCAACCATTGGGTTGCATGTAAAAAAAAGTATTTTCAATAGAATGCTTAATACTTGACACTAAAACAGTAAAGAAAGAGGACCAAATGAAGATACTGAGAGATTCAGATTGTTCTACTTGTTCCAATAAATCAGTACAAAGGATTAAACATAGATATTAATGTGCTGAGAAAGAATGCATTTCTTCCTTTAAAATATAACAAGTGTGTTTTTAATATAATACTCTTTCAGCCCAGCCAATCTTATAGCACTACAATATTATTGTGGGAAAAATAGGAGGAGGAAGAACTATTGGTATGTTTGCTGCCACAAATTGTATATGAAAAAAGGCTGGCTAAAAATGTAAAAAACCCTCTTTACCTAACGTGAGAATATTATCACTTCCCAATGTTGTTTCTTAGTTCTTTCTTCAAGTTTATAAACATATATATAGTCCATGTGCCATATAATTTAATGAAATATTATCTAATGTTTTATGCTTATGTTTGAGAATAATATCTAGCATTTTATTCATAGCAGCAGCTAATTTTTGTATAACTTTATACAATAAAAAGTTGATGTAAATTAAGCCTCAATATCTCCTGATGTATTGATAATTTAAATCAGATTTTTCTATGGAAAAATAGTTAAAATATTAAATGCATATAAATTCTATTGCTTTGTCTCTGGTAATCCATCTACAGTTCAGTTCAGATGGTTTGGAGAACCACTGCCATTGTTTCCAGACAGTATCATCAATGGAAAATGGCAAATTAGTTAACCTACTAATTTGGTGGACACTATATTGGGAAAGACTTGTTAATACTAATTTTCAATGGTTTACTGTAAGTTAGTAACTATTTTCCAGAGATTCTTTGAACTGGACATGCCATGAATAGAATGCAGGACTTTATTCATGCAAAGTGAGTTTTCTACTAAAGAGAAATGTCTGGACTATAGCTCATAGAGTTTTGCCGTTTCCTCCTCCTCCTCTTCTAGTTGATTCACAGTATCTTCTATAAGTAGTAAATGTGCTACAATTAGCTTCAAGGCAATAAAGGAATTAATTTATGTTGATTTAAAATCCAGTGAAGGTGATGTTTTTGTAGAACAGCAGGGGTTCCACTTCAGGTGCTGACTAACAGTGCATAGTATCTTAAAGAATGGCAGGCCTAAAAGTATTCTAATCTAGTAGTTTATTGATATTAATTGGGTTGCTATGTATATAAAATAATTGGTTGCATTTTTAGAAGTGGAAAATAAATTTAGAAAGAACAATAAATTTAGAAAAAACAATCTAATCTAATCTAATCTAATCTAATGATTAAAAATCATGCTGTACACTGGTAATTCCAGAGATTTTGGCACAATAGTTTTTGGGGAATATTGTAAACATATTTTATATTTCATTTCATTTTCATTTCATTTATTAAATTTATATACCGCCCCCTCTCCCTAAGGACTCGAGGCGGTTCACAGCAGATAAA
>JAEANM010028756.1:0-10309 GCA_017656035.1 Myanophis thanlyinensis
CAGAATTCCTGAGCCAGCATGGCTGGCTCAGGAATTCTGGGAGTTGAAGTCCACGAATCATGAAGGAGCCGTAATTGTCCACCCCTGCTCTAAGACAAAGGACTGTTCCCATTCTTCCCTGTTACCATCTATTCATCCTCATATCTGTTTCAGAGGTTGCAGAACGTGCTGGAATATATTTCAGAAACATTGGAGGGGTCACGGGATAGGGAGGCTATGTCAAGTCTAATTCATGCGACACTAGGGTTGGGGACCGGAGGAACAAAATATTCAGGTGGAAAGGAAGCAGCAAAACTAAAATATATTTGAAAGAGAGAATCTTTTTTGAGGACAATTACCTGAAAGAATCAAAGATACATCAAAGTTCAGGTGAATTTTTCCATGGAAAATGAAAGAATTCCTGCCCATGGAAGTAATCTCTAGAATTCAAAATCTGATTGCACACTATTTTGTGACATATTTCTAACAGATAAGAGCCAATCATGGATTTTGTATAAAAGACCATCACGGCATCATTATTCATGCCCTTAATTAAATGGCCTATTACAGCCTTCAAAAATAATCTATAACTAAAGGTTTGGGTTTTTTTGCACTTCAAAGGTTTCATTTTTAAATACGTCTTAAATCTGGTGGATGAAACAAAAACTGAGGAGGAATAGGAAATGAATAGGAAACTCATGCGAAGAAAATAAGAAAACAGACAGAACAAATTCACTAAAATCTTCAGGAGGACTATTGGCTTCTATGGTGAACCTGAAAGGTTGTATCAATATGGATTAATTTGTATACAGAGAGTGTAACCACATTTTGCTCATTTCAATGTATAGTGCATACATGTATACATACCTATGAGGCTATTCCCTTTCAGGATAAGTGATGTTATGCAGAAAGCAGAAAAGGAGTAAGAAATAGTAAGCTAAAGAAATTAAAGCCATGAAATAAGAAAAAGGAAATATATTGATCTGGTTTATGCCATATCATTCAGCATTTCTCACCATAGCTTTCTACCTTTCCAAACCATCTTTCCTTCTAACACATTCAGTCACTGATTTATGCATTGCTTGATGCATAATAACTCCTCACCTTTCTCTTCTTGAGGATGTCACCAACTTCATCCAATCACAGCTTTTTTTAAAAAAAAATTGGTCTTTCTTTCAACCCATTTGCCATAGTTTCATATATTAATTTTGTTATCCATTCAATCTTCATTCAGTCTCTCTCTGCATGCAAAGCTATACAACATAATCCTTTCATACTGGGCACTCAATTTTGCATTTAATCCAGATTTGTTTATAGTATCCAGGTACTCATGATTCTTGTTTTACTATACACATTTCTTTAGTGCTTCAGTCCTACGCCGTTTAACTTACTTTTTTCTCCTTTCCATGTAACAAATGGGTAAAAGCATGTTCTTACACACAAACATTCATTCATCTGTCACAACAGACTACATACCACCTGTGTCTTTTTTAAACCAGAATTTGCATGCTTAAAAAGGTCTCTATATTTTTTCATTAGTAAATTGTACTGAGATACATAAATTTATCCACTTGCTCTTCTGTAAGCAGTTTATACTAATGCATGTTTTATTTCCAATAGATAAAACAATCTTTATCTTTATATACATGTAAAGTTCCATGATTCCAGACTATTCACTTTATCGTATATGTATTCAAAATCGATAAATGATGATATATATCTTGTAATATAGTGGAATGTTGACAACAATATGTTGATTTACAAGGCTGTTCCTAGATTAGAAATCCCAATTTTCATGGATTAGCATAAGCATACTTGGGATTAAACTGAACTCTAGTTCTGCTTGTGGCATATTGGCAAAAATCTGTCCAAACAGAATTGTCCTGCCTTGGCTACACCTTGCATAAATGCCAATGTATAGTAGCAATAAATTAATGATCTCCAAAAGGTAAGCTGTTCCAATCCCTTTGTACATTTCCAGCTGAAGTCAACTATCATATAAAAAGGTTACTTACAGGCTCTCCATCCTTTCCAGGTTGACCATCTTTTCCAGGCGGTCCTGGTGGGCCCACGGCTCCTGGTTGCTCAACAGTAGAGCCATCAGAGTGCCTCAGGATGGTTCCAGGAGGTCCTGGGGGCCCAATTGGACCTGGAATCCCTGGAGTTCCAGGCTCACCTTTCTGTCCTTTAGAGCCTGGATAGCCAAAGCCTGCACTTCCCTAAAATTGAAGAAAATATGAAAAATTAAAACAAGACCAATTTAATTTCTTCTACATTGCAAATGGACATACAGTATGTATGCATTATTATCTTCCTATTTCTTTCTGTCACATATTGGAAATGTTGAGACAGGCAACTTGATAGCCTCCAGTTATATTGGACTTCGGCCCCCATCAGCACAGGATTATGGGAACCATCATCCAAAATTTCTAGAGGATGCCAGGCTGTTTCTCCCTAAAGTATATTAATTATTGTGTATTTGTTTTGTTTTCTAGCCTTAAATCAGTGTTTATACCAATATAAGTTCAAGTGCTTTACACAATACTTCAGTATTTTGGAAGAAGAACAAATCTTCTCCATAAGATCTACAGCTGGCAACTTGTTACCTACACATCAAAAACAACAATGCAAACAGATACGCTGGCCTGTGAGCGAAGGCTACATGCAGTATGCTATTGCCAAAGCAAAGGAAATAGACATTAAATCTTAGTGCATGTCATGCCTTCACTACCCACATGAAGCTGATCCAGATGCTCTTTCCCCATTCCACCTGCCCATTTGAGACAGTGGAGGAAGCATGTCCTCCAGAAGGGCAGGGATGTAAGCAACTTCCATGGTGACTGAGATTACAGTTTTGGCAGATGCAGAAGGAAGGGGGAGAAAAGGAAGCAGTTAAGGCCTTTGGTCCACTAAGTAGAAACAACACTGAATGGAAGTAAAAAGAAAAGGGAGGATGCTAATTCCCTTTCCTAAAGGGAGGAAACATCCAGGAGGCCCAAGGTCTAGATCAGGTGTGGGCAAAGTTTTTGACTCGCGGGCCAAACATTTTGACTCGCGGGCCACAATGATGGGCTCCCCCTCCCCCCTCCTCCCCACCCTTAATCCCCCTCCCACAGCTCCCCCCACCCCCACCATTACTCCCCCTCCCGCAGCCCTCCCTCCCCCGCGTGTCTTTGCAGGCGTGGGATGCCGAACGCAGCAGCTCTGGAGAAGAAGGTAAGAGGGCGGCGGGCAGGAGTGGGGGGGGGGCAGGCGCGCGGCTCCACAGCAGCAATGCGACTCTTCTCCCGCTGCCCAGGTGCTGCTGATGGCGAAAAACAGCTCCGGCAAGACGAGCATGTGCTCCATCGCGGGATTTAGTTGGCGAAGTGGAGCGCATGCTTGTCTTGTTGGAGCCGCTCTTCGCCATCAGTAGCACCTGGGCAGCGGGAGAAGAGCCGGTGTTGCCGCTGCGGAGCCGCGCCCACCACTTCCCCCCCCCGCTCCTGCCCGCCGCCCTCTTACCTTCTTCTCCAGGGCTGCTGCGTTCGGTATCCCACGCCTGCAAAGACACGCGGGTGTCAGCAGCCTGTCCCGCTTCGCCGGGCGGCTCCCCGCAGCCCTCCCCGGATGGCTTGGTGGCCTCTTCAGTGGGACAGGGGCCCAGAAGGCGCGGAAGGGTGCGGAGCATCCCTGTGCTCTGGACTAGCCCTGCGGCCGAGGGGCGCGGGGGCAGCAGACGCTCATTGTTGTCATCCTGCGCCCAGCCCCAGTCTCGCGTAGGTCGCTTGCGACGCACCAATCACCGAGGCAGCAGCGACCCTAAAGCGACCCTCCAGCGAAGCCGTGGGAGCCATGCTTCTTGAGGGTGCCACGCTCTCAGGTACACTGCCGCTGTCAGTGAGGGCAGAACTAGTTCCGCGGGCCGGATTAAAAAGCCCAACGGGCCAGGTGTGTCCCGCGGGCCGTAGTTTGCCCATGTCTGGTCTAGATAGAGGTCCTCTTTAATGCAGAGGTGAAATCCAGCAGGTACTAGCAGATTCACCAGAACCGGTAGTAAATTTTCTAAGCAGTTCAGAGAACCGTTTGTTAGAAGAAATCTCCTTTTGTTTTTTCCCACTTTACAGGCTTAATCCTGTAAATTAGGCAGGAAAAAAACATTCTGGTGTTCTTTCTAGCCTAATTTTTATTGCCCTGCTTACAGAAACTGTCCAGCCAGTCACATGACCCCCCCCCAGCCACGCACATCAAGCCACACCCACAAAACCAGTAATAAAAAAATTGAATTCCACCACTGCTTTAATGTCATAGCTTGCATTGCTCCAGGAAATGTCCCGATTTTTAATTTGACTGTTCCTTTCCTGAAGAATTTGTGTTTTGAGCTGCTTATATTTTGAGCCATCTGGAATTTAGCAATGATTATTTATTCTTTTTTTCCACATCAGGCCCTTTTCAAATAATGCAAGTTAATAATTCATTGGGATAGAGCTAGAAAGGTTTGACCTATGTTTTGCCCATTTGTTAGGTTTTATGTTGCTAATTGAGATTTTTCCTTTAGGGAAATTAATTCTGTTTGATCCCCCTAGATTCTAGAATATCTCCCTATCTTTGGTAAGTGCTAATGGAGGCTCTGCATTACAAAATTGCTCCATAACAGAATACGTAGAGATTCTAACATATATTTTAAAAGGAAAAAGGAGAAGAAAGCAATTGTTTTTGAAATGAAAGGAAATCTTGTTCTATTTCTTGCAATATTAGATTTAGGTTGATTTAACTGTTTTGTCTTGTAGAAACAGCTCAATAACATTAGTCTAAAAATAGGGTTTCTTACTAAGCTGTTAAGCAGAAAAACATTCCATTCAATCTCGTGATGGAAAGTGAGTGCTTTTTGCAGAAAGTATCTTAATTCCAAATTCTGATAACACAATAAGCATCTTTCACTCCCCAGGCAAGTTCCAAGCAATGATTCATTTGGTGCCAGTGGATGTTACAGGAAAGATAATGCAACAGCAAATATAAAGACGAGGATCTCTATATTTAGGGATTCTGAGTATAAGCCATCAAACTGAGTATAATTAGTTTTTTAAAAGGTCTTTATTTTTGTGCAAAGAATAGCAATTGTGTATAAATAACTGCACATAGAAACGGTTGTGTTTTAGATGGAAACTCATTTGAATCAGGAAAGATTCCCTCAAATTAACATCATTTCATTTGCTGAAGCTTTGGGATGGAAGATGTAAAAACAGAATTTGAAGGCTATGGAGTTACGTTAGGAATAAATTATCCTAGGGATTAAATTAATGTCTGTATGATCTAATTTTACTTAAAAGCATATGAGAATGCTGCCATGAGAAAGAATATTATTCGTGGGCTTGTCAAACTACTGTGTTTCCTGGTTATTCTACTTCATTCTTATCTACTTTCTGTCTCACAAGAACAACTTTGATTATCCAGACAAGACCCACATTAGTCCAGCATTTTGTATTTCAAATAGCAATCAGATCTCTGCCAGGGACTTGGAAATATGAGCTTCTCCTGCAACGGTTTCCTCTACTATAATTATTGGAGGCATGTTGCCCCCAGCCCAGTAGTACTGAAGAGACTTCTAGATAAATATTTGATTTGATTGACCTATCTCAATTTTCTATATCCCTGCCCAACCACTCAACAACTAGTTTATATTACTATATACTGCTGACTGGGTTTGCAGTACATCAAACATTAACCTACAATAGTGTTTGACAAGGACCCACTGCCAAAATTGTTGCACTTAACAAAGTGTATTTTGCCCAAAGGATTAGCAGAGTCATTAGATAGTGAGGTAGAAAGCATACAAATATAATAAACATAAGCAAACAAACAAACAAACAAATGGAAGGCGGAAGAAGCTAGAACCTTCTGCTGAGTTCCAGCTGAAGGAGTGATTGAATGGCACAAGGAAAGGAAAGGAAAGTTCAAGTAAGAGGACAGCAAAACGGGGAAGGGGGCATTTTCTCTCCATGACTTCTTCTGGAAAAGCAATAAAAACTGGCAAAAACTGAGGGAAACCAACAGCAGTTGGTGCAACCATTTTAAAGTCAGGCACTCCTGTTTTACTTTTTAATTTCATTTTGATATATTATTTTATATATAGTTATCTTTCCAGTTGCATAAACATATATAACCTCAATGCTTAAAACAACAACAACAATTGGGATACCGTGAGTTCTAATCCTGCCCTAGGCATGAAAGCCAGCTGGGTGACTTTGGGCCAGTCCCTCTTTCTCAGATCAACCCACCTCACAGGGTTGTTGTGGTGGGGGAAACAGGAGGAAGAAGGAGTATTAGGTATGTCCACCATGTTTTAATAAAAAATAATAAGGGTGAGAGAATAAAGAAATAATAAAATTTACAAGCATAAAGTAGATTTTTTTTTTCAAAAACCCTGCTTCTGCTCAGAAAACATGATGCCCTGGTTTAGAGCAGAATTTCCAAAACTGAGAGACAAAGCTCCCTTAAGGAGGTGCAGGCAGGGTACAGGAAAGGTGAAGAAACTTTGAGCTGTACATTGTTAAAATAAATTCACTGTTCCCAGAGTTTCATTATATTGTTTTCACTGTTCATTTCAGTTAATTTTGACATTTGCAATTTTGGGGAGGTGTGTCCATTAAGATTACATTAAATGGAGGTGTGATAGCAAACGTTTTAGAAAAGTGTTTCCCAATCTTTCCAGGTTGGCAGCCTGGAGCCAGTGGGGGGAGGGGAATGAGGTTTTTTGAGGGGCAGGCATGTGCACATTTGTGCGCACACTTTATTTGCATGTGTGTGTGCTTGCCACTCACATGAGTAGGGCGCTGGCATCCGCTACTTGCCTGTGAGCGCTGGCATCCGCTACTTGCCTGTGTTGGACTGTGTGCACCTGTGCTTCATGTGGCCTGATTACAAATAGGCCATGGTCTGGTAGTGGCCTGTGGCCTACAGGTTGGGGACACCTGGTTTAGAAACCTCTGGTTTAGAGAGAATATTGGTGTTGCGTTATTTATGTTCAGTGTTTTGCGGGAAATCAACTATTGTTTTAGCATGTTGTGAACTAGACTATTATGTTAACACAGGGGTGGACATTTATGGCACCTTTTCAACCTGTGGACTTCAACTCCCAGAATTCCTGAGCCAGCATGTCTTCAGGCCATAAAGGGGCCACAGTTGCCCACCACTGTGTTAAGCCATGGTAATGTTTATTGCATGAATTTAGATCTGCATATAGTGAAATAATTATTAGTATATCAGATAAGTTTGCCCTATGTTCTCACCCCAATATTCCTTTAACACCCTTTTTTACAGGCAAAAAAGATAGTTGCAATGCTTACCTTCACACCCAGCTCCCCCTTTTCTCCCTGCAAAGCAAAAAGCAGAGCAAAGCAGAGCAGAGCAAAGCTTTTCAGTATTGCATAATCTAACACACAACAAAATCCAACAATCAATCCAACATTCAGCAAAATTAATTATCCACCGAGCCATTGTCTGTGGGACAAGAAAGGAGCTACGCTGCTGCTAATGCAGCTTTTTCTCGTTTAGAACTTTCTGGGTGTGTTATTCACCATATCCCATCAGTTATCATCAGCAAAATACTGGCTGGCTAGAGTGGGTGGGAGCTGTAATGCAACAGTGGGAATGCTTTGTGATGGGAAAGGGAACATTTAACATTAAACGAATGCAAGCATCTCTTATGAACACACCGACCGAGTGGGCTTCCCATAAAGTTTGGTTCAAGAGCAATAAAAATATCAGTGGCCAGACATTAGAAGGAAACAATCCTTCCTAAGAGAGAGAAAGTTTTTTTTTTAAATCACCTTTACAGGAAGTTACCTTTCCTCCTGATCTCTCATATTCCTATGTTTACCACCAAATGCACTTTAGTTTTGGACAATCTTTCTATCCTTTTGTTGGAAAAGTGATAAAGTTCTACTACTTCAGATTTATGCCTGTTTCGCCAGATGCTACCATAAATTAGAGCAGTGTTTCTCAACCTTGGCTACTTTAAGATGTTTGGACTCCAACTCCCAGAATTCCCCAGCCAGCTGGCTGGGGAATTCTGGGAGTTGAAGTCCAAACATCTTAAAGTAGCCAAGGTTGAGAAACATTGATTTAGAGAATAGAGAAAATTTAGAGAATAAAAAATATATTTATTTTCTCTTCAGTTTTTGACTCCTGATCACCAAGGACTATAGGCAATTGCTGGGCAACACGTTTTCCCAGACTGTCCATCTTTGTTTCTTCCTCCCCACCAAGCCCCCTGAAGTTTGTTGTAGAAGATACTCCCGAATTCATGAAATAATTGTTGACTGGTGGAAGGTCACTTCACTGCCTATTGGGAATCACCATTTTCTTTGTGCAGGTGGAATATCTAATGAAGGCAAGGCTCAGGGTAGAGGGGCGGCAATGAAGGGGACAATTGGAATACTTTTATAAAGGAGGAAAGAAAAGGGGGAGTGGTCATCTTATATTCCTTCTCTGAGTGAGCTTGATCACAACACGGTTGCCATCCAATAAAAAATAGGAAAGGAGAGCAAGCTGTTTATTGCTACTTCACCTTTTCTCCTTTATCACCATTGGTTGACAAAACCCCAGCCCCGGGATCTCCTTTGGAGCCACGGTCCCCTTTCTCTCCAGGGTCGCCCTTTTCACCTTTGGTTGCACCTAAAAGCAGAATGAAAAAGAATTGTGATGAATTATCTGCTTTGTGCCATACAGCAGCCTGGAAATCAGAATGCTTGGTGTTCAGGGCTAGGACAAAATTTAAAATGAATTACACAGATGAGAGATTGTTATTGTGAATTCTGTTTCAGGGAGATTTTGTAGTACAGTGTTTCTCAACTTTAGTGATTTTAAGATGTGTGGTCTTCAACTCTGAGGTGAAATTCAGCAGGTTCTAGCAGGTTCGCTAGAACCAGTAATAAATTTTCTAAGCGGTTTGGAGAACCGGTTGTTAGAAGAAATCTCTAGTTTTTTTCCACTTTACAGGGTTAATCCTGTAAGAAAGGCAGGAAAAAAAAACATTCTGGTGTTGTTTCTAGCCTAATCTTTATTGCCTTGCTTACAGAAACTGCCCACCCAGTCATATGACACCCCCCAACCATGCCCACAGAACCGGTAGTAAAAAAAATTGAATTCCACCACTGCTTCAACTCCCAGAATTCTGCTAGTTGGGAAATTCTGGGAGTTGAAGACCACACATCTTACAAATTGCTGACATTGAGAAACACTGCACTAGTAATCATACTATTGGCATGCATGGTGTGTAAAAAGTATTATTTTCATGAAATTAATGCATTAATTAAAATATATATCACAAAGATCTTTCTAAAATACTGTTAACACACGTACTTACCACACATCACAACATCACTGAAAGCTATAATGTGACATACAAAAGGCCTACCAGTTAGCTATTTTTTTTAAAAAAAATCCTTAATTCTTTGTAGCTTCACATTGGAACTTACATACCAATAAACCAGTTCAACTGTAAAACTAGACTCTTCTCCATATCTCAGGTAATGCATTTATTTATACACCTTTTCTTTCTCAATAAAAAGTGAAGAATTCTTTACTGAACTTTGTCGCCTATATTTCAGCTTGCTCTACACAAGCTTAACTTGGAGGACAAACAAGATTCTGATTACTTTTGTACTCCTTTCTGCACAACTATGACACAACATTCCCCACTTTTAAAAGCAATTTTTGCTTTTATTTAAAACAGTTATATTTTAATGTTTTCCATTGTTGCTTTTATCTCATAATCCAGGGGTAGGGAACCTTGGCTCTTTCATGATTCATGGACTTCAACTCCCAGAATTCCTGAGACAGCACCTCTTGCCTTAGCTTAGAATGGCTGGCTCAGGAATTCTGGGAGTTGAAGTCCATGAGTCATTAAAGAGCCAAGGTTCCCTACCCCTGCCTTAACCACTGCACCAAACCGGCTCCCTCTACTTTAATTATCTATGCTTAAAAACAACCTATACATTTGAGTATCAAAATGCTAATTGAAATGTTATTTTAAAACTCACTGGGTTTTAATCACTGCCTAGAAACATTTTTCTCATCTGCAAACTTGCAATAAAATATCTTTCTTATATTTTAAATCCCCAAATGTATGTAATTTTAGCCTTAGTAGAAATTTAATTAAACACAGGGAGATAGATGTACCTACAAGATGTCTATTATTCTTCTCATCGTTCCATCACCCATCCCCTCCCATGACAATAACTTGTTGCTTGTATCCTTATGATTTATACTAATTGTTGTTTCCTAGTATGATTTGATTGCTTATTTGTACCCTATGACTATCATTAAGTGTTGTATCTTATGATTCCTG
>JAEANM010028757.1:0-10309 GCA_017656035.1 Myanophis thanlyinensis
AATAAATAAATAAATAAAAATCTTTGCATAGAGAAGCAAAAATAGGAAAGTACATTGAATTTTGGAAAAGAACAAACAAAAGAAGACAGAAATAGTATGAAAATTTGTCCAACTTGTTCATTATTATGCAAGAATAGAAACTACAAAATAATTATATAGATAAAATCATAGTTCTCAAGATTTCATATTATACAGAGAGCGTAAAAGCAGTTCATTGGGACAGAAATCAATACCCCCAAGCAAAAGAAAAAGCAAGATATTCAGCTAATCTGCCTTGCTCTGTTTAGAAATGAAATGTTCCATACTATCAGAGGTAAAATTCAGGAGGTTCTAGCAGGTTCGGTAGAACCAGTAGTAAATTTTCTAAGCCGTTCTGACAACTGGTTGTTAGAAGAAATCCCCTTTTGTTTTTTGTTTTGTGTTTTGCACTTTACATGGTTAATCCTGTAGGGAAAGCAGGAAAAAACATTATAGTGTTGTTTCTTGCCTAATCTTTATTGCCCTGCTTACAGAAACTGCCCACCCAGTCACATGACCCCCCCAACCATACCCATCAAGCCACGCCCACAGAACTGGTAGTAAAAGAAATTGAATTCCACCAATGTATACTATCATCTAAAGAAATGCAGATCTCCCTGTGTCTGTTGTCTAAGCTATGCCCTTCTAAGAATATACATCAGTTCTGTTCACACACGACAGATTCCAGAAAATGAACACTATGTTGAAATGTGCAGTCATTTCACTCTCACTTGACTGCTTCCGCTAACATGATTTAAAAAAAAAAAACTGAACTCTCCAAATTTTGGTCTGATTACAAGTCAGAGTTATTGCTTTGTCTGGGAGCAACAAGGCAGGAACTCTGATTCAGATGCTAGGGACAAACAATATCCTAGCTTAAAATTAATGGCAGGTGTGACCACACTTAGCACTTCTATGTTAAAGGTCTAAAGTTCTAAGATAACTTTTATTTCAACTTTGTTTATAAGAAGTAAAAAAAAAGTGGATCTTAGTAATATATATGAAATGATTGTTAGTATGCTGGTACACCTCTGAATGTTGGTTTATATCTTTGTCAATGAGTTTTGGCATCTCATTGAATCCAATTAGAATCCTTCAGATCTCCTATGATGACATCACAGCCCACCAGGATTTTGCAGACCACAGGTTGAGATCCATTGACGTAATTAACAGTACTTTGATTTTCAATTTTAGAACAAAAGTATGTGGTTTCTCTATTAAACTTATTTAACATTGCTTGTGACCTGGATATTATATCTTCTTCTCATCTAACAGCAGTCAATGAAATCGGCCGGGCATAGTTAGATGTAATAATATAATGCATCAATAGAAGTTCTCAAGATTTTTATTTTCTATTTTTGAAAAAGGGTAATGACTGGGAACAATGCTGAAGCTGATGTCAGTAGAATATAAAAGTTTTAAAGTCGATTGGTAGGGAATAAACATTGAAAGAAACTACAATATCACTCTCTAAATAAACCTGATAGCAATTATAGTAGGTATATAGTGGGATCCAATTTTTGAATAGGAGAGAAATAGAATGTATTTTTTTAATGAAAATTAAGTGAAGACAGAAATGGATCATGGCCTTTAAACATTTGTGTGATTTGGTTTTGTTTAAAAAATTAATGTATCACTTTTTGTTAAAAGAACTGTCTAAATCATTTTCAAAAAATATACCTTTTAGTATATAAAACTGTACAAGAATACATTTTTAAAAATTACCCATAAGATTTCTTATACAAATTTGATAATCATAGGGCAAATCATATCAATTTCATAAAGAATAAAATTGTCAGGCTTCTATCAATAATTGAAATGTAGATTCATTATAAAACATTTTATTCAAGCTATCTCTTTCTGCTGATTGCTGCTCAGATCAGAAACTGACCCCGATTATAATGTTCAGGTCTGTCTGAACTCCTTGTAACAATTTCATTGTTAAAATGTGACTGTTTATTGCAAGTCAAACATAATATAGATGCACAAGGCTTCTTTACAAGCTGTACTTCTCCGTATGTAGTGACATTTGTAACAACATAAAAAGTATTGTCATGAATATTCAAAGTTCACCATTTCAATAGGTTAAAAAGAGGAGGGGCAGGTTTTGTTTTAAGAAAGAGAGACCAGGATTCAAACATGGAAGCAAACCTTAAAAATATTTTTTTAATGCCATAAGCTAAGTATTAAAACAAGGAACTATTTCTACTTGAATTTATAGTGTCTATGACATCTGATGTTTACAATTCATTCTTCCCACTGAACGGTAATATTCATATACTCCCCCAGAAAGAGATTTCTGTTTTATCATTTTAAACATTAAATTAAATAAATTCTCTTTTTGACTTTTTTGTCATCATGCAGAGAAAGGGAATGATAAATTCTACTTTCAAGTTGAAATTCATAATTTAATCACATTTTACTGAGCAAATATTCAAATATATAAGGAAGGTGTACAAGACAGTAGTGAGACAAGCTATGCTGTATGGGTTAGAGACTATAGCAGTGAGGAAAAGACAAGAGGCAGAGATGGAAGTAGCAGAGATGAGGATGTTGAGGTTCTCTTTAGGAGTGACCAGGATGGACAGGATTAGGAAGGAGCACATCAGAGGGACAGCTCAGGTCAGCTGTTTTAGGGACAAGGTCAGAGAGGCCAGATTGACATGGTTTGGACAGAGGAGGGAGAGTGATTATATTGATAGAAGGGTGGCCAAGAGGAAGGCCAAAGAGGAGCTCTATAGATGTGCTAAAATAGGATATGAAGTTAATTGGGGTAAGAGTAGAGGATGCCGAGGATAGAGTTAGGTGGAAAAAGATTATTTGCTGAGGCAACTGCTAATGGGATGAGCCAAAAGAAGAAGAAGAAGATTCAATGAAATTGAATGATTTCAATGAAATCTTTTTTTTTAGTATTTTGATCATAAGCAGACTAACATTTTACATCTTAAAATGCACAGCTACTGCTAATTATTTTTTCTGAAATCTGGAAGGTAGTAGTTTCAAATAAAACTTGAAACATTGATCAGATGTATCCGCAACAGGTGTCATCACCCACACATTCTACAGAGACTTAACTCAGTAGTTGTCATTAAACTGAAACTTATTTTGGGGAGAAACCCTTGCAGTCTATATGGCAAGAGTTGGCTCTTTCCAGTGACTCTTAGAAGATGTGTCTATGTTTAATAGTAAGACCACCATTTTATGCAACTTGATGCCATCAAATAAGTCCAATAGGTGTATAGCTATCTAGTGTTGCTGTATCCAGAGGGAGATAGCTAGAATCCTGGGTCCACTGAATTGCAATAATAGTCCCTTCTTTTTAAACAGAAACTGAAGAAAAGCAGGACCAAGAGAAAAATAAGATTTTTCCGATCTTTATAAGTTTTTAGCTTCTTTGAGTCATTGATTACTGACAATAGCAGAGTTATGTCTAGTAGCATGGACATTCATGGAGAATAGCAAAGGATCACATGACTTAAGTTATTACATCATGACACAAAAGAAAAAAATACTTTTTAAAAAAAATAAGGAATAAGAAATGTTATTTAGTAGGAAATATGCCTCTTATGCAAGTGGGACATGAAACTTTGGCGAAACAAATCTATTTGACTTATTTGTCACAGCAGACATGTTATTACATCATGACACAAATTATGTGATTTAGATACTTGTGTTATATGTCATGATCCTATCATACAAAATACATATGCATGTTATGCATGATAAGGTCATGATGAACAGCGTGTGTCATCACTTTGACATTGTTATTTGTTAGGGATGTTGCTGCCTGGAACAGACGTTCAAGAGGTTTTCTGTAGTCTTGATGAGGTTTGTCAGAAATGCGGATAAGGCTTTGTGATGTCAACTTATATTTTGCGAAATATCTGTTTGGTCTTCCAACTATATCTGCTGTGACGAATAAATCAAAAAGATTTGCCTCTCCAAAGAGTTTCATGTCCCACCTGTAAAAGTGGCATATTTCTTGCTAAATAACATTTCCTTCCTTATATTTAAAGAAAAACAGTATTTTTTTTTACTTTTGAAGCTTTCCCAAGTGCATTAGAGCCATTCCCAAATGATCATTTTACTGATTTTATGTTACAGTGAGTCACTGGTTGTTGCTGTTGTTGCTGCTGCTGCTGTTTTGTAGCCAGACAAGCAAAAATTAAGACCTAGAAGATTACATTGGTCTTATGCAGAAGGTTGGCCAAAATTTCAGCATGTGTACATACTAACAAGAAGACCCCAAATATAGAAATATTTTTACACAACAGATGAAGGAACAAGATAGTCAAAAATTGAAAATAAGAATGAGATCATTAAAGCCAAATTCTTAGAAAAAGAAATAGCATCTTTGATACATGAGTTTTGCCAAGACTATGACTGATTCATTCCAACAGGATAATCCTGTGTTCACAGCGAGACCCAGCAACATACATGCTTCTTTCTAAAGTATAAACTGTATAATCAATTTACTACTATCAAGCACAAATTGAAACAGTAATAATAATTTAAAAATACATTCTGAAATCATATTCCCTAAGCAATAGAATACTGGAGCTTTGTAACTAAAGAAATATAAACATCATGTAAAATACTATGTTCATATAAATTTAAAAAAAGAACACCACCTCTGTTTATATAACCCTGTAATTCAGCGTTTCTCAACCTTGGCAACTTTAAGATGTTTGGACTTCAACTCCTAGAATTCCCGAGCCAACTTTTAACATTTTGAAGTCCCCAAGGATGAGAAACAGTGCTGTAATCCCTTAGTTTGGGATAGAATAAACATGTCACCAGACGGATTTGACTTGAGTTCTTCCTCTGAAAAAATACACATGCAAAATATTTTACCATTTTAATGTTACAGCATTTAATACCCAAATTTAACTCTTTTTGAAGTGACGCTGGCGCTACTCTTCCTACTGGAATCAAAAGGATATAAATAGCTAAAGGTTAACTCAATCATCATCCTGTCAGCAAGAACAGCAAAACATATGTATTCAGGTAGTTACCAGAAGATGGGCTCAACTCAAGGGAGTTGAGCCCATCTTCTGGTAACTACCTGAATACATATGTTCATCAAGCTATCTTGGCAACACTGTCCTAAAAGTGAATGAATAGATTTTCTAAAAATCTAATGGCAGATAAAGGATGGTTGAAAGCTTGGGTATTAAAGTATGCAGATAAAATTTGCTGAGCCTTCAGTAACAGAAAAGTGTTTCTTTCTCAATACACTTATGTAAAAATGCCAGCATTTACATTTATACGATAGGGAAGTGATTTCATTTTGCCATGTCTTCCTCTCCCTGTAGTTTTAAAAGTCAGCTACAAAGATACTTGCTGGAAGTAATACAGTCTATTATTGTATTGACACCACAGAAGATTTGCAAAGGGTTAGGGGGGTGAGACCCATTTTTCTCTTTGCACGTGCAAGAAATACCTAGCAGAAAAGAACTATTTCAATAAATGAGGCAATTTGTATATGGCAAATTCTTCCATGAGGTCTTCAGATGACCTCTGAAAAATGATGCAAAGTTATTTCGGAACATCAAATTCTCAATAATTGATGGGAAATTTTCAATTGAAACAGAAAATGTACTGTCATCATGTGGAAATAGAAAATGTCCCTGTGGGTTAGAACATAATAAATTCCAGCTGCATCTCTTTGAGGTTGGTTATGTCTATTTTTAAGGGTTTGGGTTTTTTTTTTTTAATGCCAGGAGTTTGTCTTGCTTCAGAGACAAATTGAAACTTGGACCAGCAAACAAACAGACAGACAAAAATTATCACAAAAGCAGTCAGCTTTGACCAATAGGATTCCATCAATTTTTAAAACAACTGACATTCTCACTAAGGAAATGTATATATGGCTGCATACAGGATAATTTAAAAAGCTGTGGAATAGTATATGTTGATGGCCTAGATATAAAAAAGAGTCCTTAGCATCATGTCCTAAATGTGACTCAAAGGAAACAGTAGAAGTACCAAAAATAGTACTTCAGGGTCCTACTATTTTGTAGTGCTCTACTCTGTATGGTGAGGTCCTACACTTCTAAATACTTCCTAATGCCTTGGATTTTGAGAAGTACCTGAATCTAATCTTCTGAGCTCGCCTGTACTGGACAGCTCTAGATCAGCCAATGCCTAATATTCAGCTGCCAATACCTGGACTTCATGGAGAAGTTTAGCCAATGTCTTCTATGGTGGCCTGTCATCACAAATTTCTCTCTTACTTCTACTCCACTTCCAACGCAGCTCATCTCTTCTCCTTGTAATTATAAAATACTAGGTGGATACCCGTGCTTTGCAATGAAATTATATGATTCCACAATATATTTCTCTCCATTGTCATTGTCATCAACAAACTATATCTGGAGAAATGAAGGCCCTGCATGATACTCCCTATCCTGTGGTAGACCTGCCCCTGCACTTTGAATGTTGGTATAAAATTTCCCTCCTTCACCTCTCTGGCTGCAAAAGACATCATTTGGAAATATCCATTGTACTTCCAGGCAGCAGAAAGAAAGTGCTCTGCCATTGGATGCTGGTGAGTGAGAAGGCTGTGTAAGGCTTCATGGTAGGGCTCAAGGGAGCTGCACTTTACCACCACTGCAGCATATCCTAGGAGTCTCAACCTACCATTTCAGGGCATGGCACAAGGCACATGTCCGAGAACAACAATTGAGATCAACAATCTTTTCTCTGGAGTAACCAATCTGAGGTTCATATTTAAAACCAGACAAATATTTATTAGTCCAAGGCATTGCTCTGATTTGTGATATCTTTTTATTGTATTTAGCTGTAGCTGCCTGATTAACATAGGGATTATGAGATGCATACTTTTTTATAGCTTCTCTATTGACTTGGGGGTGAGTTTGACGATATTTTTTTGCATCTTCCCTTACTTGTGTTTTCCTATAATTGCATCTGTAAATCTTTTCCTGTGTTTTGTCTCTTTTTTCCCTTTAACTGATGTTATAGTAGCAAGAATAGATTCATCTGAACTGAGGAGGCCAATGTAAGAAGTGATTTGGGGCTGGGACACTATGCAGGAGAAATTCAGTTCAGAATCAGTTGGCTCAGTGGTGGTCAGTGATTGAAACTCATAAGGGAATATCTCTCCCGCCGCCTTGAGTTCAGAAGCAGTTCCATAAATAAAAGGCATAGACATTTTGGTGTCTTAGCGATGTTTAGTACTGTAAGGAGCCCCAGACCGCTCCTGAGTGAAGGAATGGAATGTCTGCCAGTTTGAACTGAGATAATGGAATGTAGGCAACTGACAGTTAGAGGGAGGGAGAGTAGAATGTCTAACTTCTTAGCATCAGAGCATGTTAATATAAGGCAACTGGCAGTTGGAACAGAGTTCTTTTCAAGTGAGGAGTGGGAGTAGAATGCCTAACTCCTTAGCATCAGAGCATGTTAATTACACTGTATAAGAAATACTAATAATCTGATGGTCATTTTGAAAAATCCTTTCTTAGCGAGCACCTAGAAGCCAAGAGGAACATACATGTTAAATTTCAAGTTTGTAAGCTTTACAGTTCTGGAGATTTCATGATGAGTGAGTAATATTTGACTGTCTGGCTTTTCCAGTGCTCATAAATTTCTGTTTTTCTTCCCCCCCCCCCCCTTTATCATCTTTCTCCTCCATTTCTCTTCCTTTTCCTTCTTGTCTCCTTTTCTTGGCTTCTCTACCTCAACAACTTGAGAAATGTTTCATATTATGGAAAATCATTGACACATCTTCCATTCATGAAAAAGCATGAACATTTTCCACTGGGTCTTAGTGCATATTTGATCTAATCATCCCCAAAGTTGCTCCTCTAATGCTTTAACCATTTATTCATGTAATTGCTTCCAGGTTTTTTGGTATATCAAGATATCCATCCATGTCCACTATAGAAAAAATAGCATGTTCAGTTTGAAAGCCAGGAGATAAACCCATTTTTTTTAATTCATCTTGGATAATCCTGGCCTACAAAGGTTTATCTCACTATGAAACTTGTTTTATCAGCAAATGGCACCAATGCAGTCAAATTATGGTTTAATAGGGCTATTTGCATACTGCTAAGTTAGGGCCTGGAACTTTAGATGCTGTTTTATTACTTATTGGTTCAATTTATATCACTCCTTTCTATTCAAATAGAGCTGATGGGAGTAGGGACAATGATTACTGTAGAGAGCTACATTAAGAGATTGAGACTTTACAAAGAAACCAAAGAACAAAATGAAATCTCAATCAGAAGCCAATGTAGAAAATTAATGTCTGTCAAGAAGACACTATTTGGTTCCTTATCTCACTTTTTGAAACCCCTTCTTTTCAACTAAAACATCTTTTGAAACACCTTTTTGTAAACTAAAGCTAACTCACTTTGATGAAATACAGCAGTATAAACACATTTTTTGCATGCAATTGTTTCTGACTCCGAAAAACAAATCTTTTTCAATTACCCATTAATAATAAAACTCTATCAAATGAGTCATCCCCAAGACATCAACTTGTGTTTTTTTCTTTAGAAAAAAAAAACACAGATTTTTGAGTAAATTGTAAGTTAAAAGTCTTTATTATATATCAGTCTGAGACAAAACATTCTCTCATTCATTTTGTCTCCTTCATTGCTCCCTTAAGTTGTTACTCTTTCTGTCCACTGTAATATCTTCTGTGACTTATGAAGGCACATCAGAACAGTCATAGCATTTTTCTTCAGAATTATTAATTGGGCTCTTACTCTATCTCCTTACCAACTAATGTTTATTCATATAAGCCACCTTTTTCAAAATTGACAGTTATCAGTAATTGACTAGGACTATTAAAAGAGATGTTTATAGCTTTAGTAAAGAGTAGAAATACTGCTTACTGTTAAATATAATAGGATAGGACAAGCAATATGTATAAAGGGAAAACTAATTTATTTATTTATCTAATTTATACAGCAGTCCTCAAATTATAAGTTTGTTTAATGATCGCTTGAAGTTACAAAAGTTTTGAAAAATTTGACATGATCATTTTTCACACAACTGTTGCATGACATTATCAAAATTCAAATGCTTGTCAACTGAATCATATTTATAACAGTTGCATGTCATGTGATCACTTTTTGTGACCTTCTGACAGGTAAAGTCTATGGGGAAGTAACAACCATGTTACTAATTTAAAAATGCAGTGATTCACTTAACAACTGTGGCAAAAAAGCTCATAAAGTGGTACAAAACTCACTTAATAACTATCTCATTTAGCAATATAGATTTTGGGCTCAATTGTGGGTCGTACATTGAAGACTACCTATATAGTTGCCCTTCTCACAAATAAGTGACTCTGGGCAGTATACAACAATAAATATTTACTGGTAAATATAAATATTTAATTAGAACCATTATTAACAAGTATTAAAATATAACAACAGTTATAATAATAGAGAAAGGGATATTAATAGTAATGGAGATGCCTTACTAGTTCACCTGGAGTCCTCAGATCTGAATATTTTTGTAACCTTCAAATAATTTGAAAATATATGGTAAGAACATATGCATCCCATCATCATTATATAATACATATTCTATGCAGCTGGTTCATTTTTCTTTTATTTAAGAAGTTGGTAGCTTGTTAAATTCAAGCAATCACAATTGTAAACAATTACTTCCTACGATAGACCAGGTATTATAGTATTAAAGCACCACGCACTGTTCATAATTTATATCAGAATTAAAAAGAGAGAAGTTAAAATATAACCCTTTTTACTTTAGATTTAATGGCTTATTCTTTTTTTTTCCTATGCTGATGGCAAGAAATGAGTAATTGAAATTACACATCCATCAATACTTTTGTTAACAGAAAGCAGAAGAGTCTGCTTCATTTAATGCTCTCATCTTCAAAGATTAAATCGGATAGCTTTTTCTGTATGTTGGGCAGCCAGATTCAGTGTTGCATAATAAACTTGCATGTTTTAAATTTTTGATATAAAAAAGGTAAATTAAAACCCCAAAATCATTACCAAAAAGAAAAAGAAAACTCCACTTCTGCTTATCAAGGTCAAACTAACTGAAATCTGTTTATTTTTTAAAGGAAGCATTTAGCAATGATATCCGAATGTAAAGATGAATTTTCTAATCTTAAAAATACATGGCATCTTCTATATATAATTAAATAAAATAAGAATTTATTATAAATGGAAATTGAAAAAGAGAAACAGGATGTAGTGAGTGAATGGAATACAAAAGGGGCGTTGTATACTTACGTGATACGCTCCTTCTCGTTGAGTGAAGAGACAATCCAACGATTGGGAAATCA
>JAEANM010028758.1:0-10309 GCA_017656035.1 Myanophis thanlyinensis
GACGATCCCGAATGTAAGAGGGAGAGAAAGTGGCAAGCCGCGGCTTTTTATAATTGCCGCGGCTTCAGAATCCGGGGTCTCCCATTGGCTGCCGTGACAGCCAATGGGATTTGCCCAGCTGGCTGGAGCGCGGTGAGCATGCGCGATATGCTACAGACAACATTATAGCTGAATCGGTCATAGAATACTGGATTCACTGGATGCAGAAATCTTTCTAGGGAAAGGAGAGATTGTGAGAGCATACTTATATAATCTGAACAGCTACTACTCATGAATAGATGGCAGGAACTAGTTTTCTACAGACACTTCTGTTTTGTGAAGCTGTGAGCTGAGGGATTTAATCAAGCTCATAAACTAATTATACCTCAAAATAATTTTAAGTTGAACCAGTCCTCATCTCTTAATCACTTTTGGAATTACCATACTTTTTTATTGTTTCTAAAATACTGAGAACCCTCAGCATGGTAAATTGCACAATATTCACTGGGTATCTGGGTATAGTCTATAGCAGGGGTGTCAAACTCAAGGTGGACTGCTTAAATCTGGCCAGCAGGACTGGCCTGGAAATATCCAAGGACTGGCCTCTGGTGCCTCTGCCAGCCAAAATGAGCCATGGGAAAGGACATGCGCACAAAGTCATCCCGAGGTCTCACGTGGCCCATTTTTGGCCAGCAGCGTGCTTCTGGAGGCCAGGGAGGCAAAAAACAGGCAGCACAGGGCCCAGGAGGCCCCTGTGTGGCCCATTTTGGTCTCTTCAGCCTCCAGCAGCATTCTGCCAGCCAAAAACGTATAGTAAAGAACTGTGAAAAGAAAGAAGAGAAGGGAAAAAGTGCATCTTGAGCCTGTGTCAAATACCCACCATGACCACACCCATCCCAGCCATGACTACCATGACCACCCCGGCCCATCTTCCGCCCCCCGGCCCTTTGAGGTCAGCCCTCAATGAAATTGAGTTTCACACCCCCGTGCTATAATCTTTTATCTATAGTGAAATGATTTCTGAATATGAACATTAAGTCTTAAAAAATATTTTTGAAATAAACAGCAAAGGGGTAAGTAGAGCATTGATTTTGGAAGTTATAAACTAAAGATACAGATAGAAGTGAAATAAAATAACATGAATCCTTCACATGGAAATTGCTGTTGTTTTTTAACTCTAAAATAAAAATATAATAAACTGGGATATTGATATTTGTTCACTAGAGGGAATTAGAAGGAACTAAAGATTGCATTTAAATGAGACTTGACAAGAATGGAACAAGATGTTTTAACACTGGATCCATTTAAGGATATTTGGAAACAATGGATTCAGAAATTAATTTTAAAAATATCTTCTATTACATATAAGCAGATTATAAATGATGTTGTTGAAGAGGAACAAGTGGATAAGACTGAAACTAATTTAAATGTGGATTTGGAAATGACAAGTTACAAGAATTATATAGACGGAGATGAAATACTGGTTGTACAAATAAAACTGGCTGAAGCTTCAACAATTAAAAAGGTCATACATATAATAAACCAGGCAAGTGATATAATCTTCCTATACTGGATGAAAGAGCATGCTAAAACTTTGAAGGATTATGTGACAAGAGGCAAAAGAAAAATGAAAAGACAGAGATCTGCTAAAGTTTTCGAGGTTTTTCTGAGAAAAGACAAAGAAAAAAATGAAAAGAAACCAATTTCTATTTGAGTGTACTAAAAGCTAAAACTGTAGGGAATAAGGGAGAAGGAATATCTAGTAACAGAATAAGGGGCCTTGGAGGTTTTCTAGTCCATCCCCAAGATCAAATAGGAATCCCTATACCATTTCAGGCAAATGGTTATCTAATCTCTTCTTTAAAACCTCCAATGTTGAAGCACCCACAACCTCTGCAGGCAAATCATACAACTGATCAATTGTTGGTTTATTTGTTCAAGATTAAAATAGATACATTATTATCTCTTGTAATGAATGGAGTTTTGCTGACTAGGAATGAATAAAGAACTTTTAAATTCCTGTTTGTTTTGTACTTTAAGTCTTTTCAACTAGCATTAATAGGTAATTTGGTAACCAGGTAAATGGTAATTTAATGGATTTTGATAGACTTATTAATTGTAAATAAAGGAAGAGATATAGAAAGTTTAGTTTACTGTCATTGCACCTTGTACAATGAAATTAAATGCCATCTTCAGTGTACATTATAATTATAAAAATAAAACAAAAACATACTTCATTCACATTCTATACAATCAAATCGAAAACTCCTGATATTGCATTAATATTGCACTATATAGCAGAATTCAGTATAATTACTGCTCTGGGATAGAAGCTGTTTTTCAGCCTATTTGTCCTTGTTTTTATTGTTCTGTACTATCTGCCAGTTGGAATAGTTTAAAAAAGGGTGCCCAGGATGAGATGGATCTTTAAGAATGCTTTGAACTTTCTTAAGGCAGTGGGAGCTAAAAAGCTCTTCCAAAGAAGGGAAATCCTCTGGGCAATGATATTACCCTTTGGAGTGCTGTCCTATCTGCTACTGTGCAATTGGCAAACTATACACAGGTGCAGTAAGTTAAAATACTCTCTATGGTGCAGTGGTAGAAGGTCATCAGCAGTTTTTCATTGTTGTTGTTTCCTGAAAAGTCTCAGCTAGTATAATCTTTGCTGAGCCCTAACAATGTGAGCACCCCAGGTCAAGCCCTCTTTTATGACAACACCTAGAAACTTAAAACTCCTTCACTTGGTCTCCATTGATAACCTAGGGCAGGATGTCTGATCTATTCCTTCTGTAGTCCACTATAAGCTCCTTTGTCTTATTGGTGTTAAGGACCAAGTTATTGTCTCCACACCACGAAAGCAACTAGTCCACCTCATCTCAATAGAAAGGAAGGAATATAAAGGATTATAAAGCTGCTTGGATTAAGATTAAAACAGATATGTTGTTCTTTTTGGTAACCTTTAATGACTTTTGCTAATTAGGATAGAAGGTTTTAAAACTTATGATAAGGAGATAAGATATGGGATGAAGAAATTTTTTGTTCTTTTAAAGATAAGTTGATAAGTGGTTTAAAATGTATTCATGTTGTGATGAGGGAGAAGTCACCGTTTCCTCTATTATACAGTATCCAACAGCAGTGAGTACACCCCCTCACATTTTGTAAATATTTAAGTATATCTTTTCAAGTGACAACACTGAAGAAATGACACTTGGCTATAATGTAAAGTAGTGAGTATACAGTTGTATAACAGTCCTCAAAATAATGCAACAAACAGCCATTAATGTCTAAACTGCTGGCAACAAAAGTGAATATACTCTTAAGTGATAATGATCAGATGAAAAGATATACTTAAATATTTACAAAATGTGTGGGGGTGTACTCACTTCTGTTGGATATGGTATGTGTTTTTCTTCTTGCACTATTATATATAAAATACATATTGTAGTTGTTATTATCTACAAAATCTGTAATCTTTAATATTATATTAAAAAAGGATGTCTGCAACATAATCAGCAGACTTGTTTTGACACTGAATCCAGAACAACCACAATTGTGATCAGCTCACTGAATGTCATTTCCAATTCATTTAAACCAAAACTCCTTGAAGTCACTTCTTGCAGATAAAATAACAGTGATGACACTTTGCTTCCAAAGTGTTTTGTCTTGAAGAATGATTGCATCTGAATGTCTATTTTACATGTGTGAATTTCAATATACATTAAAAAAAAGTTTTGTAGTAAAGAATTTGGAAATTTTAGCCATGATACATCTGAACACCAATAGGGTTCCTAGTATAATCATCTTGCCCTTCCTAGCCTGTTGTGTTTGAAGGGTGAGATGAGTTGATGTTCAAAGTTCCCATTAAATCTATGTTCATCTCTTCCCATTTCCCCACCAGTAAACGTCAACAGTTTTGTTGCTTATGTTAATCATGTCCTTCCTTTGACAAGCAATTCTGCCCCTTACTTTTGGATCCAAAGGAAATGTGAGGCAAATTGTTTCTCCAAGCTGAAGTTTAGCAATATCAAAGAGAACAGTGAATGGATGGCCATCCAAAAGGCAGTGGTTTTCATCATGAACGATCAGCTCCAAAATATTCTGAGAAGAGAAGGAAACTTACATTTATCAGATTTTGAATTTAGACTATCAAACCAAAAAGAGAATAACATTCATTTGTCAGACTCTTGTCTTCATATATAAGAGGGCAATTTCACTTTCATTACAAAATGCCAGTTATAGTTTAACATCAAAGTATGCAGTAGGACTATAAGCCTTTGAATTCTAAGGTTAGGGAAGGAAGCAAAGCTATAGTTGATTCTTACATTATACGTAAACGTTAAATTTTATTAAGGAACTTCAGATGGTGTGTATCAGTATCAATGTCCAACATTAATCAAACATAGACAGAGACCAAACTGTATGATTCATGAGAATGTTAATGGAGAAATATAGAGAGAGTCAGAAGGAGGTGCATTGCGTGCTTGTGGATTTAGAGAAAGCGTACGACAGTGCCAAGAGGGGAGCTATGGTACTGTATGATGATGTCAGGAGTGGCAGAGATGTACATCAGAGTAGTTCAGGATATATATGAGAGTATGACAGTAGTGAGATGTGCTATAGGTCAGACAGAGGAGTTCAAAGTGGAGGTGGGGCTACATCAAATATTGGCTCTGAATCCCTTCTTGTTTGCTACAGTGATGGAAGGTTGACAGATGAGGTCAGACAGGAAATCCCATAGACAATTATGTTTGTGGATGACATTGTGATCTGTAGTGAGAGCACAGAGTAGATGGAGGAACACCTGAAAGGTGGAGGTCTGCTCTGGAAAGAAGAGAAATGATGGTCAGTCATAGTAAGACAAAATGCATGTGTATGAATGAGAGGGAGGGAAGTGCAACAGTGAAGTTACAGAGGGCTGAGGTCAAGAAAGTGCAGGAGTTTAAGTATTTAGGGTCAACAGTCCAGTGTGATTGGGAGAGTGGAAAAGATGTGAAGAGGCAAGTGCAGGTGGATTGGAATGAGTGGAGAAAGGTGTCAGGAGTGTTGTGTGACAGAAGGGTGTCAGCAAGAATCAAAGTAAAGGTGTACAAGACAGTAGTGAAACCAGATATGCTGTATGGGTTAGAGACTGTAGCAGTGAGGAAAAGACAAGAGGCAGAGATAAAGGTAGCAGATATGAGGATGTTGAGGTTCTCTTTAGGAGTGACCAGGATGGACAGGATTAGGAATGAACACATCAGAGGGAAAGCTCAAGTCAGCTGTTTTGGAGACAAGGTCAAAGAAGCCAGATTGAGATGGTTTGAACATGTGAAGAGGAGGGAGAGTGGTTATATTGTTAGAACGATGTTGAAGATGGAACTGCCAGGCAAGAGGTCAAGAGGAAGGCCAAAGAGGAGATATATGGATGTGCTAAAAGAGGGCATGAAGTTAATTGGGGCGAGAGTAGAGGATGCAAAGGATAGAGTTAGATGGAAACAGATGATTCACTGTGGCAACCCCTAATGGGAACAGCCGAAAGAAGAAGTATAATATATTGAATAACTTGGTTGCTCTGTTCTGAACTACAGTGGTGAAATTTCCAAAAGCTATTGAAAGAGGTGTCTTTATAGTTTACATTATAAGTTTCCACCTGGATGTTACTATAATGTGCATAGCTACAACAAAGCCATTCCTTTCCAGAATGACTACACTTAAATTTGAAGAAATTTCCTCAACATAAATGTACCTTGAGTATTGAAAAATAGTACTGAAGTCAAAATCTTTTCTGCAGCTGCAAATTTCTTCTAGTTCTTGGTAGCCAAAAATAAAATTAACTATAACTGTCCTTACTTTGTGATACTTTGGTACTTCTTCGTTAATTAGTTCCAGGAGGCACAATGAGTACCCAAAACAATGAGTACCAAATAAATTTTTCCTGTAAGGAATAAAATAGTGAATCACAAAGCAGCAAATTCTAGTTTGTGCATTGAGTACCAAACAAACAATGAGTATCAGGATAAAATTTTTACATCAAATATGTTGATCATTAAATTCAATCAGTTTCAAAGCAGTTGTGTACCAAGGGACCATATCTGAACAACTTTTTTTCAATTGCTTCATATAAATAGTGCCTACTCATATGCAAATCAATCATCGCTTGACATTGATAGAAAAATGTCACTCATTTTGATTGTGCAGAAGCAAGAATTTTTTTAAAACAAGTGTGAAAGTATGTGATTGAACTAATATTTTCTGTGATGCTTACAACAGTTCACCTTAGCAGTAACTATTATATCCACAATAAAAAAATTAAAAGTCCATATAGTTTACTTTTAAAAGGTGTGTTTGTCTTTATCTTATTTGAAAAGCTTATTTTATTTCTTAAAAGATAAGGGAGGTGCTTTGGATCAGTTTCAGTTAAGAATGCCAACATATACTATATAAGGCTAACATTAGAGCCAGAAGTTAACATTAGAGCAACACTCTTCTGAGAGGTTTTTCACTGTGGTTAAAAACATTAATGCTCTATTGAAGATGCAGTTTTTAATTGCAACTGTAATCTTTGTGTGTGTGTATGTTTGTGTCTTTGATCAAACTGCTGAGGTAGGCTAGATTAAAAGATATTCTTTCTTTTGCAAGGCTTAAGCAAGAGAGCTTGATCATGGAGCTCAATACTTAACATTTGTTTTCATAAATAAATAGTTCCTAATCAGTTCCAAAATCCTTCGATCAAATCATTACTTGATTAAAATAGAAATATTGGGAGTCAATAATAAAAACAATTGGTTTAATCTAATTCACTTCTGCCCACAACCCCCACTGGAGTAGGGTGAATAAAGGTAAATAAAAACTCTGATTGATTCTTATTATTTAAATAAGCATTTGTGAACCTTCCAACTTAAGATTGCCTGAGCAATTCACAATCAGCCAAAAGTAATATTTTTCCTTGATTCAGTAATTGATGACCACAATAATACTGACCACCACCAGTTAGGACAATTAAAGAGAACTTTATTGCTATTATATGGGATGAGAGGTAACTGTATTATGACTATCTTTCATGAATCCTTAATGGAAATAATTCAAAATTTTTTAAGAATTTAGAGGAGACTAGCAATCTAGTCAACAATCTATAAATGTGTGATGACTATTTCTCCTAAAGATAAAGAGGATAGTGATTTACTGGAATCTGCTCTTCTCTTTGGTTCCGGAGAACAAGGCAACTTCATAAGCAGCACAATTAGGCAACAACAGAAGCAAATGTCTTGTTTTGAATATTTATGCCTATATATTCTAACCTCTTTCAGTACTACTTGCAAATAAACCATTACCATTAGCCATTCCTGAGTATTTCATGTAGAAATCTCTAGATTACAGATTTGTATACAGGATTCTATTCATCACCTCCTTTTGCCTTTCTATTTGAATGAAACATCAATTACTGATTTAAGAAAGATCCAGATACAAACTATACTATCTATTATACTCTCATGGAGGTAGTCCTCGACATATGATCACAACTGAGCACAGAATTTATGTTACTAAGTAAAAAAATTTATTAAATTAGTTTTGTCTTATTTTACAACTTTTCTTGCCACTTTTTTAAGTGAATCACTGGAGTTCTTAAATTAGTAATATGGTTATTAAGTGAATCTGACTTCTACATTGTCTTTGCTTGTCAAAAGGTTTCCAAAGAGGATCATATGACTCCGGGACACTGTATATGTTATAAATATGAGCCAGTTGTCAAGCATCCAAATGTAAATCATATTATGATGGGGATGCTTCAACAGTCATAAATGGTCAAGTCACTTTTTTCCGTAATAGCCATTGTAACTTTAAAAGGTCACTAAATGAACTGTTGTAAGTCAAGGACTCCCTGTCCTATTTACTTCACTTTTTCTATTGAAAATGTTTCTTTGCATCAGACCATTAAACTGTTTATTTACACTTAAGAGTGACTGATAATAGAACAGATTTCTATGAAAACATACTGATAAGTAAAATGAATAGATGAGTTAGATTAAAGAAATTCAATTCAATTTCAATTCAATTTCAAATTTATTGGTCACATACAGTCATACATGGTACTATATGCAGTGAAATGGTTACGCAACTGCGGGTAAGTTAAGGTAGGAAGGGATAAAATAGTTAAGGGTAGTTGGGAAGGTGGGAGTTAGATGCTAAAATTGCTAAAATTCCTTAGATGAGAGTGAGAGGTGAATTCAAGTTAGTGAAGATTTTTGCAGTTAAATGTGCCAGCTCTTTTCATTTACTGTAATAGGTCTGGCAAAGCCTTTTAGTATCTCCAGTAATGAAACTATGACCTATTAGCTAAGACAAAGAAAAATTCACTAGTTGATTCAAAACACCATATTTACTAGACTTACTTACTTACTTACTTATTTATT
Source organism: Myanophis thanlyinensis (assembly GCA_017656035.1). Classification (NCBI taxonomy): domain Eukaryota; kingdom Metazoa; phylum Chordata; class Lepidosauria; order Squamata; family Homalopsidae; genus Myanophis; species Myanophis thanlyinensis. The sequence continues at coordinate 8,370 of JAEANM010028758.1, forward strand.
TATTTATTTAAATTTTTTAACCACCTGTCTCCTGAGCAGGGACTTGGGGCGGTGTACAACCATCTAAAAAAACAAGGTATAAAATCATTTTTTTTAAAAAAAAACCAATTAGAACCCCAAAATTAATAATAGGCCAGACCAGCCTGTTGAAACAAATGGGTCTTTAATGCGTGCCGGAAGGTCCGCAGGTCTGTGATGGTCTGGATCTCCGGGGGCAATTCGTTCCAAAGGGAGGGTGCCCCCATAGAGAAGGCTCAAACCGTCGGGGCTGCCAGACGACAACGTCCAGGCAATGGAACCCCAAGGAAGCCCACCCTGTGGGAACGCACTGGCTGGTGGGAGGATGATGGTGGCAACAGACAGTCCCGTAAATACCCGGGTCCCAAGCCATGGAGCGCTTTAAAGATAAGAACCAACACCTTGAATTGCACCCGGAAGGCACAGGGAGCCAGTGTACCTCGCGCAAGAGAGGTGTAATATGGGAGCTCCGAGGAGCCCCCAAAATCACCCGCGTGGCCGCACTCTGCACCAACTGCTTGATGTTAAATACATAAATATAAACCATGAGCTATATCTAGTCCTTGAACCTGGAGATGCGCATACAGGTAGTCTTCCGTTAGAACCAGCAATTCCATCACTAAGTGATATGGCATTAAGCAAGACATCATATGATTAAAACTTGTGATTTTACTGCCAGTTACTCTATTGACTCTGCTTGTCAGAAACCACCTAGGAAGCATGCAAATGGTAATTATGTGACTGTGAGATACTGAAGTTGTCATGAATGGCCATCAGTTACAAAGTGTTCAATTCTTGACTGGAGGAAGCTGCAATAGTTATAAATGTGAAGATCGATCATAAAGCTATCCTTTTACCATTGTCATAACGTTGGTCACTAAGCTAAGCACTCATTAAGGGAGAATTTTTTACATTGGGTATTCATGATGGGGTGAATACATACAGAGCATATACTATATGTCAATGTGATTCAGTTTTTCCATATACTAGTTTTTTAATCTTAAGAAACACTGCTAAGAGTTGTTGGAAAATTGTTCTTATATTATTAATTCCATTGGTTTTCTATTTTTTCATTTTTGTGTGGCCAAATATTCTCTGATTATTATCTGACACAATGACACAGTGAAATAGATGTGGGACAGATAAGAATAAAATTATGATAGTGTTAGTCTTTCTACTCTGCATTCTTTTATCTCCAGGATTCAAAAATTCACTTCAAACCTCTTTTACAGTTATTGGAAAAAGAAAATAGAAACAGAATAATTTACTTAGGTACTCCATAGAAAATATTTTAATACTGAAGAACTATTTTGGTATAGGCACTCTGCCTTTCATCTTTTGATTGTGGCTTTCTCTGCATTAGTCAGTTTTATTTTCACCTCCACTTTTTACCTGAGTCCTTTAATTTTGATTAAGGCAGCAGGAAAGGGTATATATAAAGAATCTCTGAGCTACTAGCACTAACAAAAAAGAAGCACTGCAGAGAGTCTATTCACACGAGGAACTGTAGAAGAGAGAGGCAAATATTAAACAATTTGATAAAAACTATTGGATATGAAAATATATATATAATTTTTCTTTCCAAACAAGTTCACTGAAATGTTTAGGTTAAGCAAAGATGCCTCCAAACAGTAGCTAGCAGTAAGGGAAACAATTATAAAAAACTCCAGGGTTGTGCCATTAGGACAAGACACAAGAGCACTCAGTGTATATAAAGATTCCCTATTTCATTGGTTCACCCAGGATTCTTCTCACTGTTTGTTAGTGGTTCTAAAAGTTTTTTTATACATTTTTTATTTTACATTTTGTCAATCAATTACATTATAAATCATTTTGTGCACCACTTGAGTACATAGTTCTTCTAATACAATCTCTTATCTATTTAATATCTCCTAACCATACAACCATATCTTAAAACCTCT
>JAEANM010028759.1:0-10309 GCA_017656035.1 Myanophis thanlyinensis
GAGAGAGAGTCACCAGATAGACAAAAGTCAAATTGATTAAATTATTGGAACAAGAAGGTGGAATAGTTATATATATTATTTTATTATATTGTTCTAAAAACTACTCTGCATATTATATTATTTTGATACGTACAGTAATGTTAAATATGTATCTAAATGTCTTACGTATATGATATATAATGCTGATAAATTAAATTAATATTCTAAAGATCATCCTAAAAGCCAAACTGTGATTATATTTACCAAACTGTAATTATATTGCATCATACAATATATGTGTATATGATAACTCTTGCTTAACTTAGATTAAACTTTATATTGTGGACACAGTATATGCTAGTATTTTGTCATTGCTGCCTATATTTGTGTGTGTGTGTGTAAATGTGTTGTTTCAAATCAAAAATGTATTCCTAAGTTTTTTAAGCTTCATACTTACGTAAACTAAATTAAGCCAGAATAATCTAAATCTAACCCTGACAACACTAAGATAAGAAGTTATTCTTTTCCATCTCCTCTGAATTTACAGTTAAACCTAGTGAATTCATGTGTTATTTTAGTCAGATCTCCAAAACAATGCACAGGATTGATTCAAGGCTGAAAATAAATTCTGAAGAGATCATAGAACATTTGTGTCACAATAAATTTAAGCTTAAGAGTCTATGTGGGGGAAATAAATTACCCAAGCAACAGAAATTCTGTGATGAATAGTTAAATGCTGTGCCAGCACAGTAACATGTCAATTGGGCCATATTTTGTTGCTTCCATATCAGCCTCCAACAGTTTAGATCCAGCTGTTTCTATCAGTTTCCATATTTTGAGAGCAAGAAACTGATCACTACCAATAATGTTCTCCTATAAATGTATTTTAGCCTTTGATCTTCCAAATGCTCTCAGACTATTGAACAATATTTATTTTCCTAAGGAAGGTCTGCCAATAATACCTGTTCTCAAATTGGTTGGTAATCTTGAAACACAGGCAATAGATACATAACACAATTTTAAAAATGTAATCCCTCCCTCTACTACCCTCTTTGTCTTCTGTGACAATTGTTCACAACTGAGCCCCCCTGAGTGAGAAATAACACTTTTCAGAGCAATTCAACCATAGAAAAAACTGATTTATTCCTCAGCCTACTTGAGTTTGTTACATTTAGCTGTCAGATGGTCAGCTGTCTATAATGAATCAGATATCCCTCCTGGGATAAAAGAGATAAGATCCAACAGAGTATCCACATATTTATCTGTTGAAAGGTATCTCAGTGGATGAAAACATGGATGCTTTCTTGCAATACAGAGAACAGAGAAGATGCATTTCAACATAAGGCTCAACTATAGTTTTGCTAGCAGAATGAATTAATGTCTTAGCAAGCCTTGGACTGGCACATTCTTTCCATACTACAGTAACTTCCATCTTAGAGTAACAAGATTTTTATGATGTCCATTTTTGATATGATAAAGTGCAACGGAAGTGTAGCCTTTTGAAATTTTATCTTCAGTCATTTCCTGAACTGCATATTGCCTGGACTTGACATATCCTTTAAATACCAAAGGTGCTAAAGAAAGAATTCAAATCAGAAACTGTAGGAAGTTATTCTGTTTCATTTCTATTTCTTACTGTTATCTAAATCAGGCATGTCAAACATGCGGTCCAGGGGCCGCATGCGGCCCATTGCAAGTGCACCTGAAGCCCGCACAATGTTTTACACACCACCTTGGATCCTTCTTGAGCAGAAAGACGAGGTAAAATATTTTAAATCAATAAATAAAATGAAGTAAGTGAGTAAACAGAAAGGAGAACCCTACATGCGGTCCTGAGTTCATTGTTGAAAAGGCAGTCTACACATGTAACAAATAAGCAAAAAAGCTTCCGAGGCTCGCCGGGCAAGTTGCAAGAGAAATGCCTCTCCCCTGGAGCGACAGCAACTCCTCCTTAGCCTTGTCAGAAGAGCCAGTCGGGCAAGGCAGGTGCTTGTAACCTGACCTGCGCCGCTGCCACTGACCTGCTGTCCCAAGAGCAAGATGAGTCATCCTCAGAGCTGCCAAGGGCGAACCCAGCCATTGCAGCCCAATTGAAGAGTGTGCGGCCCTCATCATAACTCAAATGTGACACTATGGCCCTCAGGGAACTCTGAGTTTGACATGCCTGATCTAAATAACATAATTATGAAGGCAACAGAACTGAATACAGGATAACAGAGTTGAAAGGGACTTGGAGGTCTTTAGTCAGGGGTGAAATTTGACCAGTTTTGCCACCGGTCGGTGCGCAAGCATGCGTACCAAACGTGCTTCAGTGCAGCTCTTTAAACCTCTTTTATAGGCACCAGAGGCAGCCGGGATCATCAGGAAGGCTCTATAGATGTGCCATTAAGGTAAGAAACAAAAAAAAACCCTGAAACTCGTATAAGGGCAGGGGCAGGTGGGCAGGGCCAATTTCAAATTGCCACTACTGGTTCAGGTGATGTGGTGCAATCTAGCTGAATTTCACCACTGTCTTTAGTCCAACCCCCTGCTCAAGCAGGAGACCCTGTATCGTTTTAGACAAATGGTTGTCCAGTCCCTTCTTAAAAGCCTCCACTGTTGGATATCCTACAACTTCTGAAGGCAAGTTTTCCACTGGTTGGTTGTTCTTAATGTCAGGAAATTTCTCCTTAGTTCTAGGCTGCTCCTTTCTTTGTTCAGTTTCCATCCATTACTTCATATCTTGCCTTCTGTTCTGGTGCTTTGGAAAATAGGTTGACTCCCTCTTCCTTGTGGCAGACCCTCAAATATTGGAACACTGCTATCATGTCATCCCCAGTCCTTCTTTTCACTAGACCCAATTCCTGCAACCAGTCTCCATAGGTTTTAACTTTCAACCCCTCAATCATTTTTGACACTTCTTCTCTGCACTCTTTTTCCAAAGTTTCAATATCTTTTTTTATATTGTGGGTGACCAAAACTGGATGCAGTGTTCCAAGTGTGGTCTTACCACCCTTTGTTCAAATTTTGTATGCTGAAATTGTTTGATGCAACCAAATTTCCTAGTTTGGTACCATTTCAACATGGCAAGTTTTTAAGAATTAACTCAGGACTGGACTGTATTCTTTAAATCACAATATAGGCATCATCTTCTGGCAAAGATATGATTTAAGCTACCCATGAAAAACTTCCAAATCAGGAAATATTGAAAATATTCTATTTAAATATTGAAAATATTCTATTCTTTTGCTACAAATTCAAAAGTGTTCCTAAGGAAAGATGAATAAAGAATTGAGCTAACACAGCTAGTACCTTGAAAACATGAATGGAATGTTAAATAAGATACTATTTCATAAAATAAGGTACAGCAAACTTCACCTCTACAGACAGAAAAAAATAAGCATGCAATGAGGAGAAGATTTATTATGCCAAATCATCTTATTGGGTGTATTTAATGGGATACCATTGGCAAACTGAACTATAATCTAATCTACCACATTTTAGGGTTTGAAAAGAGAAAACAAGATTGACTTTTGCTTTTGTTTAAACAGCAGGCTTTATATAAAATAAATTTATATGAGATTATTAAAGTTGATTAACTTTTCAAATCGGATTATCATATGCTGGTAAAAATATTATGCTTGAATATGATAAGCAAATAAGTGATGGATTCAATTAGAAAATACAGATTGAAGAAAATTTGAAAGCTTCAGTCTCGTGCTAAACTCACCAGACTTCCGATGAATAGACATAAATGAGTTGATTGTAGCTTTAATTCAATTTATGAGCACTTATCTTCACATGGTAGGCTTTCAGGCAGTGGTGGAATTCAATTTTTTTTACTACCGGTTCTGTGGGCATGGCTGGGGGGGTTGACTGGGGGGTTATATGACTGGGAGGGCAGTTTCTGTAAGCAGGACAATAAAGATTAGGCTAGAAACAACACCAGGATGGTTTTTCCCTGCCTTCCTTACAGGATTAACCCTGTAAAGTGGAAAAAAACAAAAGGAGATTTCTTCTAACAACTGGTTCTCTGAACTACTTAGAAAATTTACTACCAATTCTAGCAAACCTGCAGATTCTAGCAAACCTGCTAGAACCTGCTGAATTTCACCTCTGCTTTCAGGTAAGTGATGTGCAATAGTCAGATTATGTCTTTGAGTTATATGTATGGTAAATTCTTAATGAGCTTGCAGTTTGTTTCCATTGTAACCCAGAATCTTGTTAGAATGCCTGTTTTGGTTTCTTTTGGTAATTACAGATTATACTCTCTTTTTTACCACAGAAAGTTGCCATGGTCTTTCCTAGAATAATTTGTGGTGTATAAACTAATTCTGTATCTAGATGGCTTTAAATAAATAAATAAAGGATAAAGTTGTGGTCTAATTCTGCAAAAAAAATTATCAGTGTGGTTAGTTTCAAGGATATAAATTATATGTATGATTTGCCTGTTCAAGTGGAGACAAGACACATTTGTTAAAAGACAAAGAACTGGCATGTAAACATAAAAAACCTGTTTTCCTGTATATGAATATTTTCCTTTTGCCCATTCTTCCACTCGAAAACAAGCTATTGATTTCTAGGAAAATCCAATAGTCGATGCAGTAATTCTTGATAAATTTCAGGAAAAGTCACACATTTCTCATTAGCTGAGCAAATAGTACCACTTTACCTATCATTTGACAAGTGGGCACCAAAAGCTTGACCAACATATTTACTTGGCCGTGCTAAGAGTTTCCTCTTTTAAGAATCAAAGAGCCTTCCAAAACCATATAGTCACCTATACATTTCTTAATCTTGTCCCTTAATAATTTAAAATCCTAATTTCCTACTTTTAAATATATAAACTTCATTCCTTTCAGAATATTCATTTGATGTGGCTCTTTCAAATATAATTATCACCCTCTGTGAGCATTTCATCTTTCTACATAAGAGGTAATATATAAACCAGCACATCCTTCATCTTGATAAATATCTTGAATTTTGTTGAGCCCAAGTACACATAAAGCATCCCCATTTTATGAAATGAAATAAAATAAATAATAAAATGAAATAATAATAAATAAAGTAAATAAAATAAAATAAATATTTGTTATATAAACATAGTAGTCCTGTACATCAATCTTTTCCACTTACCCATTCTTCTTCCACTTGAAAACAAGCTACTCTTAATTATTTTCCCGAAAAGGAAAATTATAAACACAAATAAATTAGGCAAAAGAACTTATGATTCATTATTACAAGAATAAAGATATGCTAATGATCAAGCCATATGCCTATTATGCATAATCCATTGACAGAAGATAACGCAAATGAATACACATATTCTTCAATTTACAACCATTTTATTTACTGACTTCAAGTTACAACGGCACTGAAAAAAACTAACTACATTTTTTACACACTTACAACTAGTGCAGCATCCTCATTGTCATATGATCAAAATTTGGATGCCTGGCAACCAAGTAAATATAACAATTGCAATGTCCCAACAGCCCTGGGATTATGTGATCACCTTTTACGACCTTCTGACAAGCAGAATCAATAGGGAAGCCAGATTTACTTAACAACTGTGTTACTAACTAAATAAAGATATTTACTTAACAACTATAGCAAGAAAGGTGGTGAAAAAGGGGGTGAAACGTACTTAACAATTGTCTCACAGAACAGAAATTTTGGGGTCCATTATGGTCTTAAATCAAGGAAAATACAGATAGTCCTCAACTTACAAACACAATTGAGCCCAAAGTTTATGTTGCTTTGTGACATGGTTGTTACATGAATTTTGCCCCATTTTGCTACCTTTCTTGCTAGAGTTGTCAAGCATCTGAATTTTGATCACATGACTATGGAGATGCTGCAATAATTGTAAGTGTGAAAAAGCCAGTCATAAGTCACTTTTGTCTGTGTCATTGTAACTCTGAACCATCATTAAATGAACTATAGTAAGTCGAGGCCCATCTGTAGTCACGCAGTAGAAATAAACATGCAGAAAATATTTATACACATATAAAGAAATCTTTAAAATTATACTATTTCAGTGGTCATGTGCACAAATAATGCTTTGCATACGGTTACAAGAGTTTACCCATTTGCCTGAAATTGGATTTTGGGTCATGAAAATCATCAAATAACTCATAATCACAATAAGAGAACAAACAGAAATTCATCCTATAACTTTTTTTTCAAAAATGGAATTACACAATAAATGTAAGAGCACCGGAAATAATCTCAGTTTGCTGCACATGCCTATTGTATTTATTTTGTAGTTAGAACTATATAACCAAAGCACATCAAAGTACTTGCTTCTTGGAGCTAGCAAAAAATTATCTGTCCCACAGTCAGAACCTCTTATTACCTTTGTACTCTTCATTACATTCTCTAATTTTTCATAACAAAAAAATGATTTAACTATGTTTTATTCAATTTCTTTACCATCTGTATAAATGGATAGACATGTTTAAACCCTTGTCTGGAAAAAAAACACCATACCTTTTTCTATTGATTGAATACCAAACGCCATTCTCATTCCTTCTTGGGTCTATGAATTACTTAATAACTTTTTTTTGTTCTTACCCACCTTATTATGTTACTAATATAGTAATATTTTTCTCCTGGATCACATTCATTAGACAGTAGAATATTTTATTCCCAACTTATTTCCATTTTCACAATTCATGGGAGTATAACATGCACTTATCACCAACCTGTTTGCTCTACAAACCCACAACAGCACTAATCCCTTGTTTTTCATACTGTATACATTTTAGCACTTCCATTCATAATGAAACTTTTATGTTCTTTTCCCTATAGGCATTCATCAATTCCATTTTTTAAGGTCAGATGATCTGTTACATTTTTCCTCTTTCTCTTATTTTAAGAGACAATCTTCTCTCTCTTCCTTCCTCCCTTTTATGAATTACTTTCATCATATGATGAATCATATGTGTTTTTTAGTTGGCTGTACACCGCCTCAAGTCCTTCGGGAGGGAGGCGGTATAAAAGTTTAAATAAATAAATAATAATAATGATAATAATAATATTCCAAGTTACAATCTTCCTTAAAACACAATCATCTCCAGCTGGTAGATATTGGCCTCTACCATGCATTATGACCACAAAGGCAGTCAAAGCCCAGTTTTATCTCAAGTGGGTTTACTCCAGGATCTCTAATCTAGCAATAGCAACAGTACTTAGACTTATATATGCTTCACAGTGCTTTACTTCCCTCTCCAAGAGGTTTACAGAGTCAGTATACTGACCCCAACAATCTGGGTCCTCATTTTACCACCTCAGAAGGATAGAAGACTGTGTCAACCTTGAACCTGGTGAGATTCAAACATAGTTAATTCAATATTTTGTTATGAAAAATTGCAGGTAGCTGGCAGGTAGCAAAAGTAGCCTGCAGTTCTGCACTTTAACCATTGCACCACCATGGCACTAATCTATGGACTATCATGCAAAACTAGGATACAAAAATGTGCCGATAACACACATTCAGCATGTCTTCTTTGGAGATTTTTAAAAATAAAATAGCTTTTAAATCTTCTTTATTTCCTATGTTACTATTTTATGGATTTTTGGAAATTCCATCTTTTGGGAAAGCGTTTTAAAAATCTGTATCAGTATGTTTCTTACACTCCATATAAACATTTAAGAAAGTATATTTCATTTTGAGATTTGTTTTTCAATTTAGACGTTGGACAATTTTACTTGGAGTATTTTAATTTAGCTGTCACAATTAATAATGTTAGTGAAAGCTCAACCAGCTTCCAGCATAATGCAACTATTTTTCTCTCTCCTGTTTGGCTATATACTGTACATCTTTTCATCTTTCCACTAATTTTGTTTTGCATTTTGAGTCTGAAGATGGCTTGGCCTATTCTGAGCAATGAACTCCTCTTGAGAGGCAGACTTAAAAATCCTGAGGACAACCCCTCCAACTTTCCAGATGGCTTGGTGTAAAATTGCAAAGCAGCAGAACTCCTGGACAGATATGGCTAATTGGCTAATCTCAACACGTCTGAAGATTTTTACATGTTACTGTAAAGTAAACTTAGAAGCAAACCATTAGTTCCTCCAAGACAGATTTAGCCCTCTAGTCCAACCTCTCTGATGAGTGCTAGCTGCCACAGCAATCTGACAAAATTCAACTACAATTACTCTATTTCAATTACTGCTTTGTTTCTAGGAGTGCAAACAGGTAGGATTGTGAATTGAACAAATATTGTCACTGTCTTAATTTTTATGGTCATAAAATCTAGCCAAGATTGGCTTGGCCCAGATCACACTTGGTATGATTTAGTAGTATTTGTATAAAAAGAGACGACTTCCTTTTAATGATGCTTGTGGCAGATGTCAGCTTTTTTCAGTCATTACACTTTACTACTGTCAACAATTAGCATTCCAGTCTTTGATTACCTGTTTTCATCTAGCTGACAAAAGCAACATGTCTAATATTCACAATGTCTGTTGAAAAAGACCATTCCATCAGAAGATCCTATTATCGAAAAAAGTTGGGATATACAATCTGAATTCCCTGAAAAAGCATCAGACTATATTGTATCCCTAACAGTTCTGCTTTAGTTGTTTTTGTTTGTAAACAACAGAACTCAAATTCTACTAATTGGATTTTATTTATTTCATAGAATTACTAAGTCTTCCTTACAGATGTGACCTAAGATTGAGAACATTTCAACTCAAACCAAAAATTTTGTTCAAACTACCATGTTTCTGAAAGAGTAATAGTAATATCAGAAACCATTTCACATACCATAAATAAAGAATATAATTTAGTTTAGACAATTTCTTCAGCTGTAACTATAAAGTAAGGAACAATCTTGAAATTAAAAATAGGATCTTCTGATGGAACGGTCTTCAGGAAGCAGTACCTGAAACAGGACCTGAAGAAGTACCTGAAACAGCAGTACCTGAAACAGAAATCATCTTTATGTTTGAGTTAAATTGTATCTTGTTTTAGGATTAAACAGGTAACTACTGTGATGTAAGAAGATTAATTCTGGACCAATTCTGGGCCTCATTCTACCATTTTTATTATTATTAAAGCCTGCCCATTCTGGTACCTTTTGTGCTGGCTACTGGTTTTTGAGTTAAATTCTGCTACTATTATGAAAATCCATCTTTAATAAGACCTTCAATTTGAATCCATGGTTAAATGTTGAAACCTAAAATTTGGCAGTGCATTTCAGAATAATATATGGGATCTTGTGCATATCTTTTTACTATTGATATTGTTGTCTCTTTCAGATTTTTCTTTCAGACTTATTTATATTGTAGAGATGCCCAAAGGACCAAAGGTTCACATAATAACTATGAAACCACATCACACTATTATGACACAAACACTATCTCTTTCATAGGTCCATGCAATATCTTAATACATATACAAAAAGGGGCAATTGGTGCTCTCATTTCCTCTATCTGGTAGAAACATCTGCTTTCTCACCTTTATTCTAAGTTCTTCCTAGATATAGAATTGTCTGAACTATTGTCCTAAGAATGCCTTTCAATCTTCAATTTTTGCTTTTCTCCAAAAGGAACAGAGATCTTCAAATTAACATCGGGAGAAGCTATTGGCAGCAGAAACTACTTTTAAATCTAGGGCAGCTTCAACATTATCATCTCCATTATCATAATGTCATTAATCACTTTATATTGCTATATTAAATGTTTAAAAACTATATCTGGATGAAAAAAAAATACCCCATTTTCACTTTTTCTTCACTATGTACATAAAAACTTTGTCAGTCATCACTCCTAAGCAGATTGTATCAATTAGGTAAGTATGGAAACAAAAATGTGTTCAGATGCATTTTAAATTTATCTCAGGGACATGGTGATTTACTGACAATAGGACTCACTAAACAATTCTCTTATGGCTTTCATTTGTCTTCTATATAGCCAAAGGGTGGGGAGTCAAAAACCTCTGTTCCAAAACAGAAGTATAAGATTGGAAAGAATCTATTCATCAAAATATTCCTTTAAAAAAAAAGATTTTGCCTGAAAGCAAGAGTAAGACTACAATCTGCTTAGGACCAACTGTTCAGCCAAACGAGCATACATTTTTTATTAGTACAGTACTGTTAAGAAATTGTGCAAATTATGTTTTATCACATGCATAGAAAAATATAATCCTTTATTAAGGATAAAAGGATAAAAGACGGCAGATGCTTGGAGCAAAATGAAGCTCACTTTCTTATTTATTTATTTTAAATAGACCTATTATCTTTTTGGGTGGGGAGCATCTGAATGTATCCGACGCGCCCTGAAAACCCACTTATTTCAACGAGCTGGCCTGGCCTGATACCGAAGGGTTAATCAATTTTTAAAC
>JAEANM010028760.1:0-10309 GCA_017656035.1 Myanophis thanlyinensis
ACAGAACCTGCAATATCTCTGAGGTATACCTATAGCAGTGTTGAATGTTAGTTGTTTTTAGTTTCATACTATAGCCCTCAGTGACTACTAATCATCAGGGCTATGCACTTTTGAATGAAAATATCACTTCAAATCCACTGAAACAATCTTTCAAAGTTAAGTACCAACTTGTGCCAAAGCCCTCACTATTGAATAAGGTTAGCCCCAACTCAATGCTTTACAAACTGATCCACCATGGCTTATCAAGCAATATTCCAGTTTCTCGAGTATAAAAATGTTACCTCATGTGGCTCAATTATGTGAAGAACAGGGTGATTGGGTTTTGGCTCTTCTGGATGACGCATTCTGAGGCGTTCGGTGGCCATAGCAAGTTCATCAATGGCAGAGACATGGTCTCTTAAGACCATCCAGTATTCATGAAGCAACTAAAAGGTTAATTGAAAGGTTAATTATTTTGATCAGGAAAAAAACTCTAAGTTGTCTTCAACAAAACATATCTCAGCATTTGTACAGATTCTAAAATAACAGGAGCAGAAAATATAATAGGGAACAGTAACTTAGGTTTCCCTCTCTGTAGGGAAATTCTATCTCTAAAGAACACAGGAAAACAATAAAACTATGCAAAAAATCTCTACCAGTAATTTCTATATGCGCATATATCTGTGCACACACACACATACCCAGATACACAAATCTCCTTAACATACAATGGGCATTCACATTAATACAACTCTGCAACACCTAGAGAAGTAATCCAAGCCAATTATGTCCCATTTGTAAATATGAATTAGGGACAAGAAACATCTTGCTTAAAGATACCTAGCACATAACTCATATTATTAGTTAGTGAACTTTTTGGAGCATTTTCCATAATGAAATTTTTGGTATTGTGTTACCAGAAGAAATACACTTTACGTGACGTCTTAATCTCAAATGATACTGTTACATTATGCAGAAATTAAGGATAAAATTATACTTAAATAATACACAGCACATGTCATGGAAATTGAACAGATATCTATACATATGTCATGGATACATTTGTACACATATTTGGCAGACTCCTATGTATTTTCAAACAACCAAAAATGAAGAAATTGTTCCCCACTTTTAATACTGATTAATGCCAACAATTTCAAATCCCTCCCATTCCAAATAACTATTTTTTACTGGATAAAGCAAATTGATGCATAAGCAATAGGATTATTTTAAAAAGTCAAGTATATATAGACACCCATCTCTGCCTTACATGCCTGCTATTAACAAATTATTCTAGATACTAGATTTATTCTACTGACTCTCAGATAAGAACCCATCTATTTCTCTAAATGTGGCTAAGTTTTTTTCCACCATCTACAAATGAATTAACACCTGATTAACTTCACAGTATTATTTCATTACTTTCTTATACATGACAAGCATTTTTAGTTTTTTGCAATGGTTTATGTAATAAAATTAATCAGAATCTACATCTTGGGTCTTGCAGCTTACTTATGGTGGTATATAGTTTCAGGTTATGCTCAAATTGTCCACATGCCTAGTATTAATTAATATTAATATTACAATTAATATAAATTAATATTACAATTAATATTGTTTATATTAAAATTTTTCTGGGATTTATTTTTCTTGTTATATCTTATATTCTTTTTTCCATGCTTCAAAAAGTTCCAAGAAAATGTTGCCTTCTTCAATTGCCTTAGAATCTAGCCTATGAGCTTTGGCAAAAGACAATATTGCTTTCAAGGAGCGCTCAGTTTCACTCGCTGCCCAGAGACCTCTGCTGGTGGTAGGCAAACGATCATCAACCAGGCCTTCTTCATCTTCTATCATTTCTTCAAAGATCGCCATCTGGCCTTTTACACTTTAATGCAAAAACATTACAGCTGTCATCATATCTGAAGATTCTATACATCTTAATAAAAGCAAAGATATTGGCAAAACAAAACAAAATACACTTTCTGAACTGAAAAAAGGTGCCACAAGGGCATGAGAACACATGATGTGATTTCATTATCTCAAAAAACAAACCCACCCTACAAAATATAATTCCTTCTGCAAAGAGCAGTGACAGAAAGCTATTCGTTTAAGCTGTACAGACTGGATGAACTATACAATAATTCCTAAAGAAAAAAAGAATGCATCCTTCTTTGGATTCTGAACTAAAATTCAGAAAGTACACAGGTCTTTTGGGAATTTTTATCAGTAATTACTTTTGGATGTTTCATTTTGTCACTAAGTGTAATGAAAAAAAGAAAGCACTAAGCACTTACGTGTGGGAAAAGAGTTTTGATTCATATTCTGTGAACAATTCATCAGCTTTACAAAAGACGCAACTGGAATACAAATTTTACAAAAAGATCAGTAAACAAAAGTACTTGCTAAGTAAGTTCTTCAGTAGAAATATACAAAATCAATTCCCTTTTAAGTTTTAATGAGAATTCAACCAATAAAAAATTTACTTTTCTATGTAAATAAATCAAATAAGATAAAAATGTATGTATTGTGCCAGCTGCACATTGGTTATGTACCTTATGTTAATTAATCAAGTAACTGAATAATTCATAACACAGTATAACAACCAGAATATTTTTGTCATAAAGCAATAACACCAATTACAATCTCATGACAGTTTTACCATAACAAACAGAAGAAAAGCAGAATGAAATCTCTGTTGTTTGGCCCATGGCCAATATTTTTTACACCTACTTGTTTAGTGGCAATCTTACTGGCCGCAGATGGCAGATCGTGGCAGCCTCAATAACTGCTTTGGAAGGAGGTCCTTCCAGATTTTTCACCGCCTCTCTCACTTGCTTCTGCAGTTTCTTTACTTCTTCCATTTGAGTTGTCAGAAGATACTGCAGTCCTCTGCAGTCACGGAATCTAGGAAGAGATAAATGGGTATTCAAGGATTAGAATGTTATTTCAAAACAGATCTATTTAGTCACATATCTGAAATGGATGGGCTTGAGTCACAATCTGCTATTTCCAATGTGGTGTCATAATTAACCATTAACTTTTAAACAAAATAGCAACCTCTAGAATAAGTTATTTTTAGGGATGCAAAATGGTTTTACACATAACATACAACACACACAGAAAAAAAGGAAAGTTGGGAAGATAGAGAACATGCAGATTAAATTACAAGAGATGTGCTATGAAAAAAGCTATATCCATCATCTTTGTTTTTATGTGCCAGGACAGAAAGTTATTTCCATTTAATTTAAATTTTAATTCTATTTACTCCTCTGATTGGCTATGGACAGATAACATGTTATCAGACAATCTACTCTGAACAGATCCACTGGAAGTCGTAAACAGTTAAGAGTACCATGAAGAAGCCAGCTCATGCTATTTTCACATTAATAATCAGCATGAGAATTTCTTACATCTCTCCCTCAATTAGTTAAGATTGCCCAGCATGAATGTAAAACCATATAGATCCACTTAATATTACAAGTTTATTGCAAATATTTATGACTTCTCCCATAAACATTATAACTGCAATGAAGAAGTTGAAATTTACCAGCATTTTTTCTATTTGTGACTTACTTATCTGCCATAGAGAGCTTATTCATTTGCTGTTTGTAATTGCTGGTTAGATCATTTTGTACTCGCTGTACAAGCTCCTCATCTATCGCGTACTGTATTGCTGACTGAATCACATCCAACCACCAAGGTGAACTGCAGCGTATCTGAAGTATAGCAGAAAAATTGTGATCATAAATAAATGTACCTTAACTTTCCTGGACCAGGTTGTATCATGGCAGGCTTAACAGTATTATAAGGTCAAACTAATGATGAGAAAAAAATGCCTTTCTCCAAGTATCAAAGAAAAAATACATTATGCAGAGAAACTGAGTGCACGGAGTAGTAGTATGACTTAAAAAATAATAACCAAAGGAAAGAAGAACATCATACATGGATATGCAATAATACAGGCCCAGATTGTTTTAACAAGTTCTGTTGTGATGCAGTATTATGCTAGGGAATCTATAGCAACTTACTTAATAATTTTAAGTCAACCTGAAAAATCCAGCTCTAGATATATGTTTGTCAATGTGTTTATCTGTATCAATTTTGGATAGCTATTTACATTTCCATCTTGCAGGGTATGTGCCCATGTACAACCAGAGCTGCCTTTCAAAAATAGTCTGACAATGTATTTTTTCTTGTGCTTAGCATGCCTGGTAGAACAAAGGACTGTAACAACAACTTCTTACTATTGGATCAATACTGAGTTACAAACTTCCTATCTATCACCACCGACTTTGTGAAATTCTAAAAAAAAAGTAGTAAATGCTCCAGATACCTTAGTTCCTAAAGAAAAAATTACAAGATCTACCTGAAATATGGGTTTTTAATCACTGAAAAACAGCACTCTCAAAGACATTGCCTTGTGAATAACCCATTGCTAATGCTTCCAAAGATGGATGCCTCCATGATTCAGTGAGTCATTCCGTAACTGCATCTGTCATTTCTAGTGTTGTACAATGCTCTCTCTAGCATGGAGAAACAGTGTGTCAGACTTTGACCAGCAGGCATGGACGAAGTCCCCACTGAGCTGTGAAGCTCAACCATCTGTACTGTCTTACCTCATGTCAATTTTATGAAGTTAGGCTAAAGCATCTAACTGCGCTCATTGCAAAAGCAGATTATAACTATGATATCACACTTTCTAGAGATCCTAATTATAGCATGTCCTTAGTTTTCTTAGTGTAAAGATACCTTCTGATTTGGGATACAGAGGAAATAATCAAAGTATTGACCCTCACAACTGGTCTGGTAGATAGGAATCAAAGATACACATATTTTATCTCCATGCTGATGCTACAAGATTGCCTTATGGTCGAGTTTCACACAAAATGTAAGTTAAGAAGCCAATAAGACAATCAGCTCTGATTGATTAGTATTGATTTGGATGTCTATATCACATTAAATCTGGAGGAATTACTATACTCAGTGGGTACTGTTTTGTTCTCAGTTTACTATATAGGCAGCATCTAATAATAGCTTATACATAAACTAAACTGATACCTAGGAAGAGAGATAATAACTGAAACTATAATAAATGCACTATGTTTTTATAAAGAATTCTTTGGAGAACATGGCAAGAGACATTGTTACAGTCCTAGCAGATAATTCTGATGTGGAGACATTTTTAAAGTTATCTGAACACATGATGCAATATGTGTTTTAACAATTTGGCTAAATTAGTCTTAGAAATATTTCTAACCTAGATATTTTTGTATTTTGCCTTCTTAATAAAAAAAAGAAAACAGGTGAGATGTGACCACTATTTAAATATTTCTAAAGAACTTAATTAGCTTTTGAATGATAGGCTGTTAATAAACAGTCTTTGATAAACAATCATATTTATAATTCATTAAATTTATTATAACAGAACCTCAATTTGCGCTGTGCAAAACATTTCAAATTAAACCATTCTGAATTTGGAACATCACTATTTAAGTGTGAAACTCCTTTATGAGATGTGGCATCTTATCTGAGAATGTTAATGTTTTCTAACTCAAAATATTTCAAGATGTCTTGTGATAAAGAACGCAAACATATAGTATCTTTGTATGTTAAAAAGATAAATCAAATAATGGCAGCCATCTCTTACTTTCCTTTGGAGTTCATGAATTGTCTGTATAACTGGTTGCAAAGCCTGGTGAGCTTCAGCAACTTCTGCATTTGATTTACTCATATAATGCTGTCGGAGTAGTTCACACTGTGTTAAAATGAATGATTAGTTAGTCATATAACTTTGACAGAAACCCTTTTAACAATGAAATATAGTTAATTCTTAGATATATTACTGTAATTAAACAAAGTTATTCTAGAATCTAGAATATTAGCCTGGTTTGATTAATGATTTCAATAAAAGACAACAAAATATAATTAACAGATGTTTTGAGAAGGGGAACGGTGTAATTTGAACTCTGGTAGAAGACTCCAGGCAGGTCAAAAAAAAAAAAAAAAGAGTCAGTTATTCATGGTGTCAACCACAATGTCTATTAGACAGCCACAGTATAGCTCTAATTTTTTCTTCTGACATTAGTGAGGCAGTTTAACTTCAGACGGAGAAATGTGGCTTAAAACTGTTTCTTCAAAATCATTTTTCCTGATGGCACCAGAAAGCAAACATCAACAATAACAAAATGCTGGGTGTTGATATGGGTATTCCTCAGGAGTCAAAGAATCCCCGTTCCTAATTTTTTGCTAGCCCTGGAACCAATACAGATTTATTACTCCAGACTTTATCATGAAATGTCCCATATGGAAATGTTCTATGTTTGTAGACACAACTTATCTATTTTTATTTATTTATTTCCATATTGGTACTCCTTCACACATCCTGAAATGTATTTAATGAACAAGTACCTCTTCCTTAAGTCTGCCATCTCTTAAAGTGGGTGATATGCCAGGATGATTTGCCATCAGAAGTTCCATCAGATTGTGTGTAGAATGAAGTCTCTGTCAATGTAACATATATGCCTCTCATGAAGTCTATTATATTCTGAAGACTGTAATAGGAAACTGTTTAATGCATAACAGATTTGCACAGAACATAATTTCTTATTTTTAATTGTATAGTACTGTATATATACATTTACAGATCAGGGCAACTGACCATAATGGCTATTTTGTATGGTCAATGATGTAATTTGTATTTTTTATTATTTAAAGTAAAGGTCTGTGAGGGCCACAAGGAATATGGTTGATGATGTGATGCAAAATTCTTCTCCTTTGAAGGGATTTTGTGGATGGAGAAATGAAAGGTTTTAAAATGGTTGCCTTAAGCCCTTTGCCTCTTTTGTCCAAAACATGTATTTCTGAACAGATGAAAACATTTTCACTGCTGAATTTACATAGTGTACGAAAAGCACAAAAAAAATTTTTTTTGGGGGGGGGGGGGGGGGGGGCCCCCCCCCCCCCCCCCCCCCCCCCCCCCCCCCGTGAATTCATGGTGTTCTTTGCTCCAGATTCTGTGTTTGACCTTCACAAACCCTGCCAATAGCCACACTGAGAGGGAGAAAAAAAAAATAGGCTTTTAGAATGGAAATGTGTGATATGAAGTAATATGTAAATATTGTAAATCAATAGCTGGAAACACACACATTATTTACTTCAAAAGTTTTCAAAGCATTCAGAAGCTGAAATGAAAGAACCATCATTTCAAATTATCGCTGTCAAACAGGTTTATACAAATATATCAGTCACCTGGACAATGACAAATAGAGCTATACAACCACACAAAATTGATTCAATACTTTGTTCCAAAAAATTACTGAACTCAATTCAGTACTGTAAAGAACCACAGAAATGACCTTGGAGAAAGAATACAAGTAGTCCTTAACTCATGATTACAGCTGGGACTAGAATTTCCATTGCTAAATGATGCAGCCATAAAGTGACATCACATCACCCCATTGCTTAGTGATGGCAATCCTGGCACTCCACACTGCAGTCATTCAGCAATTAGGTAAGGATCCACCCCAATCCAAGCCATCTCAAACTTGAACCCTGTCAGCCCTAAGCCTTGGTTCTTCCAAGGTAAGAGACTGCCTCTCCTTCAACTCCCCCCAAATGCCTATGTCCCCATCTCTATTCTTTTGACCAATCTGCACCCTGCCTTGCAGAGCAGCAAGCAGCCCCAAAAGCATATGGCTCAGGTGCTTCATGGCATACCATGACTCTGGAGCTGCAAAAAAATCCTGAGCTACTGAAGCTGCAGCTGGCCCTGGGAAACTCCAAGAATGCAGTCCAAAGCCACTGCATCCTGACAAGTTCCAACAGCTGCAGCATTGCAGGAAGCACCCCAGCCCAGGCCCAGTTGCAGTCACCCTTGCCACTGTGAATCTCAAGGATCCTGCCACCTGAGCTAACCATCATCATCTTCCTGCTCCTGCTATTGATGAGGTGTGGCTGTTCTGTCCCTATGAGGCAGCTGCTGGCCATGTGTGGCCATCTTCTCCAGGTCTCGCAATAGTGGGCATGCAACTTGGAGAGTGGCACAAGCAGGAAGGCGGCCTGGCATGGCCAGTAGCTACCTTGCATAGTGCCAGTCTGGCATCCCGTGTCAGCAGAAGATGGTGAAGATCAGTTGGGGGGAGCAGGTCTATGATGTGCAGGGTGGCAGGGGCAACTGGAAGAGGCTTCAGAGAAGTTGGTCAGGGTGTGCTGGTAAAGATTTACCTCAGCAAGATTTAACTTCCCTGCTGGCTTTCCCGATGACTTCCTAGAGAAGCCAGCAAAGAAAGTTGTGAATAGCAAACATGTGATCACGGGGTGCTGGCAACTGGTCATAAGTGCAAAAGTGTTGCCAATCACCCAGATAGTAATTGCCTGAAAGTAAGGTTGCTGCAAGAGCTGGAACTTCAGGAGCCACTTGTAAATTCCTTCATTAAACATTGCTGTAACTCTGAACAGTCACTGAATGAACAGTCATAAATCAAGGATTACCTGTATATCTGTAAAGCAGAATACTAACATTTTTTTTTCATGGAACCTGTTTCCTGACCTGGCATGGTCAAAGGGCTAACTCCAATCTTGAAAGCCTGTAAAGTACCATATTCCAAATAGACTGATGCAATCTCTTCAAAAATACCCATAAAGATTTTAAAAATACCACATACCAATTAAACTAAGATAAGTAATTCAATACTAAGTGGAATATTATATATGTACAAATAGCTTTGTTCTAAAGAAAGAACTGCATTTATTTAAAATATTTATGCCTTGTTCTTTAACTGCATCAATCACAATAAAACAAAATTAAGATGTAACAATTGCCCAGTACTTGTTTATTAATAAATGAATTCATAAAGGTTTAGGGTTTTAGCACATTTACTAGTCTATGCGCTTTTTAAAAAAACCAAATTAGTTACATACTTGCAAGGAATCCGTTTTGAGCTTCTCTTTATGTTCTTCAGAGGAACGTAGAACCTCTCTGTACAAATCTGCTGCCAAAGCATATTCTCCTGAAAAATTAGCACATTTCAGATTAGATCATTGCAATTCTGTTTTATGCTTAAATTATGTATCCAACATTATTACCATTTTTTAAAGAAGCATCTTTAAATTAAAAAAAATATACACAATGAATACATGGATCTAACTGAAAAGGACTTGAATTATCAAACTTCCACTCTGAAAATAAAGCTTAAAAAAAGTCTACCTCAGAATTATTATTCCCATAATAAAAAGATGATGTTTCTTGAGTCGTTCTTTTCATTAAAGAGTATGGGAGAAGAAATAATATGAAGCATTAATCAGAGAATTCTTTGGGAATTAACAAAACAAAATGTCCAAAATCCAAAGCCCCATCTTTGCCCTGTCAGTTCTCTCTTGTTCAGCTGCCATATATTTGACAGTTTGTTTCCGTTATCAGCTGGCAAGTCAAACTTCTTACCAAATAGACTTGTGGAATGTCCACTGGAATCATTCCATTCCTATAATCCCTCTACTAAAACTCAGATAAATGAAGTGACCAAATAGCTTCATATTATTGTCAAAATTGCTTTCTGCTTGCTGGTTCCCAAACTACTGTCCTTGCTGTTCTTTGCATGCCTTGTGGTTGAAGTTGGAAAAAAGATACCAAGAGATAACTGTTATTATCTTTGAAGACAAAATAGGGCCAGGGCAGATACTATTGATTACTTATGCTATACTTCAAACAATGAACCGGGCCCAATTCAAGTGTAATAGGAAATCATTATCAATTGATATCCATGTTCTCTTTCTGTTCTAATTCTATGATTGCAAAGAAATCAGTTCAATCTGTTTTCAAATTTTAACCATACTCCAATGTGCCTAATATTGAAAAGAATCTGAGATCAATGTTGGATTTCAGAGTCTGACTTGTTATTTAAGTTAAGCAAATCATAAATTTCAAAGCAGGGATATAATGTATAACTGGGTTTTTTTTAAACACAGGCTTCAAATCCTCTCCTTACAATTATAAAAATATTGAGGGGAGAGGAAATATATAAATCAGAAATTCAGGCAGGTTTATTTATGTCCAAGGAAATTGTGGTTTCCCATTGTACTTGAACTCTAAAGTTGAGAACTTCACTTGCCACTCACTGTACCTTCCATGCAAAATATTATTACATTACTATTTAAAGTTATGCTAAAGCTTCAAGGACTTGGATATGACAGTTCCTGCATTATCAAAACAATCTGGTTGAAATGGTAGAAATGGGGCGTCTGGTTTGGCTTCTTCTCCGGCAGGTCGGAATCCGCGATCGTCCGCGGTTTCGATCTGTGCTCTCTTGCTGGAACTCCTTGACCCTCCCCGTAG
>JAEANM010028761.1:0-10308 GCA_017656035.1 Myanophis thanlyinensis
CTAGGTCTTTTCGGGTCTTTTCCCGTGTAAGTTTCAGAGTCTTTTTGCAACGTTTCGGCGAGATCCCACTCGCCATCCTCAGGCTGGTGCCCTCTGCTTCAAGTCAGGGCAAGCAGAGGGCACCAGCCTGAGCGAGGAGGAATTAATTGACAGATTTGCAGAAATGAAAAACCCAAGAGAGGACCCAAAACAGAGAGATTTACTCATCCGTAATTGGAATCAATGCAAATTCCATGGAGCTTATGCAACATTTCTTAGTTTCTTTTTTTTTTTTTGCACTGACCCAACTTTGTTGGCAGCTTTCTTTACTCACTGACCTTTCCCTAATGCTGCTCTGTACCAGATCCCCTCTCTCACCTGTCCAGCTATTAAAAGCCAGCTAGAAAACCCATTTTGGTTCTGATTGTGATCAGCTTCTCCCTGATTCAATCCCTCTCTTCTCTAGGGAAGGTTCAAAAGAAAGAGATTTTGACCGAGACCTTTTGAAGAACCGTTCTAAATTATCGCAGACAGTGCAAGAGACCGAGGGATTGTGGCTGTGACGAAGGAGCTTATTTTTATCCTTGTGACTGTAGGCACTAGACATATTTTGCGTAGGAAACTAAACTGGCGAAGGCCCAGGTGAAGAATCTGCCCACTCCTTTTTTGTGCCGTCCAACAAATCAGCATACGCATTGCTAAAATGTTTGGAGCATTGCCACTCAGGCCACAGTAGATGAGATGCATGCATTTGACGTGATTACGAAACGGCAGCCTTGCAGTGTAATTTTTCTGCAAATAATTGAACAGCAGGAATACATTTGCCAGCTTAATGACCAAGATAACCAGTAATGTGAATATTTTTGGAGTGACATTTAAACAACCATCAATCTACTGGTGAAACTGGCATTCTCTCCTCCACAACCCACCCTGCCCCAATTTGGGATTCCTCCAATTTCCACATGCCTGACGAACTGAGTATATGAAACACCAAGTTGCTCCTCTTTCCAGATCCAGGATTCCAGAAGGACTGCATTCTCCCACAACATATTTTATGCAGAGAATTTTCTCACAGTGTCCCAAATGAGGCCGAGAGACACAATTAGGGAATAGAAAAAAAAACCATTCTGAATGGTTGCATCCAAATGATAGAATCCCTGTCCTTGGGACTGGGCGAATATCATCCCTATTTAAGAAGGCATTCATTCAACCATCATTTTAAATTTTGCATCGTAATAAGATACGACCCTAACTTTTGCTTATACTAAAGTTTGGTTTTCTTACGTAATTTAATTTAAGTATTGATTGCGCCTTAGAGGTAAACAAGAAGAGAATCACCTAAGTTAAGATCATGTTTTAATTTAATTTAATTTAATAACAACATTTCTATACCGCCCCCTCTCCCGAAGGACTCAGGGCGGTTGCACAGCCATTTAAAACACAAAAATGCAACAATTAATTAAAATACAGTTAAAAATAAATTAAATTAAAGTGACCAATTAAAACCAAATTGGAAATATTGAAAATAACAATTTAAAATTACCAGCCAATAAAACCAATTAAAAATCAATAAAATTAAAAAAAATAAAACTAATTAAAACCCCAACCGATAGTACTTTTCATAAAGTGGCCACTCATACATTGCAGAGAAAATGAAATATTTAGCAAGCTAAACTGAGAAAAGAATACACAGATGTATACAAGATTTCCAGTTTCTCAGATCTGAAAATGCACGCTCAGAAATTATTTCTCCCCTACACTATTGCTTTCCAGATAGACCACTCTGTTTGGTCAAGAATGTATGGCTTGGGTCAGAATTCAACAGCTAGTTCCTTCTTTTTTATTTCTTTTGCAGGGTCTTCATTATTACATTTTTAAGAATCATTTGGAGTGTTATGGGGTCAGTTATTTTAATGCGTTTCTAGTGACTGATACAAAGTCTAATGATTGAAGGCAGTAGATAAATGTTGTAAGAAATAAATAAGTTTATTATTAATTCAATGGGATAAAAGAAATCTTACCACATTAAGGTGAGAAGACACATGAATTGTGGGCTTGTTTCCCAGATTCTGTTATTAATGGATAATCCTTCTCTTTCCCTTCTCAAGGAGCTTATGTTTAAGAAGCTTGGATTCAACAAGGGAGCTTTCAAGAGAAAGATTCCTCTCAAGGTAGTCCTCAATTCATAAACTTTTGTTTAGCAACTATTTACAATCACAGTGGCACTGAAAAAGGTGGTTCCAATCCTTCCTCACACTTATCCCGGTGTCAGCATTCCCACAGTCACAGTCAAGATCAAAATTTGGGAACTTGGCAACCAGCATGTATTTTCAAAGATTGCAGTATTCTGGGATCACCATCTGGGACCTTCTCAACCAGCTTTCAACAAGCAAGGTCAAGGCTTGCGGGAAGCCTGATCTGCTTAATGGCCATATGATTCACTTAACAACTGCAGTGATTCACTTTACAACCTTGGCAAAAACAAGTTGTAAATTGGTTAAGACTCATGTAACAACTGTCTTACTTAGCCACAAAATTCTGGTCCTAACTGTGGACGTGAGTCTGTGTAGGATACAAAACCTCCCAATGAAATGACCTTAAGCCCAAACTGAGATTTAAATTAAGGATGTCCTTATTTGTAGCTTAGTCACTTTAGCCATAGCTGAGCACTAATTCTGTAGCTTACAGCAGCGCCCTCCAATCTTTTGGGCACCAGGGACTGGTTCCATGGAGAAAGTTTTTTCCATAGACCAGAAGGGATGTGGTTTTATGTGCTGACTGCATCCCGTGGATGGGGCTTTGATTATTTGCATGGCCTGGTTGCTGGCATGCCATGGATTGGTGCCAGTCCACGAAGTCAGGGTTGGGGATCCTTGGTTTACAGAATTAAGCTATGGGGCCCATCCTAGATCCCTGAAAGTCTGCAGTGTAGATTCCAGAAACCTCCAAAATGTGTTATAGAACTGTAGTGACTAATGTGACAAAAAGGAGAAATGTGTGGCTGGAACGGATGCATTGCAGCTAATCTTACTGCCTCTTTATAATTTGAATTAAGAGTCAGAGTATTGGTGAAAACTCATCTAAAGATCATCTATTATTTTGGACAATTATCAGAGATCTGGTAGCACTTTTTCCCTTTAACACATTGTGTTCGAAGGCACAAAACAGGGGCGTCCAACTTTGACAAATTTAAGATCTGTGGACTTCCAATGCCAGAAATCCACAACCAGTTGGATCCCCCTGGTGTAAAATAAGGGTGAATTCCTGAAAGCATATGGCTTTTTACTAACAACAGCTCTCCTCCTACACTGCTTGCTTTAGGCAGGCAATGTGATTTCTGGCACCCTGAAGTTGTGCACACAGAGCACGAAGGAAATTCTCAGCCTGAACAGAAAGCATCCGATTTAGCAGACTGAGCTGATTTTGAATATGATTTTGAAAGGGTCCTCTGTGTGGCTTGGGGACAAATGGATTCATTCCGATTTTCACAGGGCTCTCAGTTTACTGTAGCCGCGGTGTTGGGGATGAGTAGATTTTTGGTGAGATCCAAGTAATGTTTCTAATAAAGGAACTTCACTTGGAGTTTTCCAGCCACCACTAGCTTTTCCCTCCCTCTGGCCCCATCACAGGCTGCCAGCTGGGAGTTGGAGAAGCAACCAATGTCTGGGCTTTGTTTCGAGAAAGAAAGTAGGGCTGTTAACTCAGCTGGTTGCTATTCCAAGAATTCCGACCTCCGCTCTCTCTCGTTCCATTTCAGAGAGACATTCCCAGCCTTCTTTAGTGCTTGAACAAGTCAGGAGAAAATGCCGCAATCTGCCTAGGGAAAAAAAAGTGAATAGGATTCGGAGGTCATTGCATAACTTTCAAATATCATCTGTGAAAGATCTAAAATAATGCATTGACCTCATGTATTTTTTTATTTAGTATGGCAGTGGTGGAATTAAATTTTTTTTTACTACCGGTTCTGTGAGCATGGCTTGGTGGGCGTAGCTGGGGGGGTGTCATGTGACTGGGTGGGCAGTTTCTGTAATCAGGGCAATAAAGATGAGGCTAGAAACAACCCCAGGATGTTTCTTTCCTGCCTTCCTTACAGGATTAACCCTGTCAAGTGGGAAAAAAACAAAAGCAGATTTCTTCTAACAACCGGTTCTCAGAACTGCTTAGAAAATCTACTACCGGTTCTAGCGAATAGGATAGAACCTGTTGAATTTCACCTCTGGCATATGGCATATCGTACATGGACTTGCAGTATATATTAACATTCTGCCTAAGTTTAAAAAAAAATGAAATCTGAATGTTAAAAAGATCTATATTCAGAGTCCAATGTCTAGGACTCTATGCCCTCTAACCATTGAATACCAGCATCGTTTATATGAAAAAAAATCAGACACAGGTAGTCCTCAATTTTCGGTCACATTTGAGCCCAAAATTTATGTTGCTATGTGAGAAATTTGTTAAGTGATTTTTGCCCCATTTTATGACTTTCCTTGACACATTTGTTAAGTGAACTAGAGCACTTTGTTAAATTAGTAATACGGTTGTTAAGTGAATCTGGATCCCCCTTTGACTTTGCTTGTCGGAAGGTTGCAAAGGCTGATCACATGACCCCAGGACACTGCAACTGTCATAAATATGAGACCGTTGTCAAGCATCTGAACGTAAATGCTGTGACCGTGGGGATGCTGCAAGAGTCATAAGTGTGAAAAAATGGCCGTAAGTCATTTTTTTTTAATGCCATGGTAACTTTGAATGGTCACTAAGCAAACTCTTGTTAGTCGAGGACTTGCCTGTACTGGACCAGTATGTGGGTATAGTCCTCAACTTATGACCAGTTGCTTAGCAACAAACAATGAATGCCCGTTCATGAAAGTGGATTTAGACTTAGTAAATCATGAGATTTACTGAACAGCTGGTTGAAAAATCAGGCCCATTTATGTGGTGCCTTGACTTATGACCCCAACAACAAATGGTCAGAATTCCAGTCCCAATTCTGATTGTAAGCCAAGGACTGCCTGTATGGCCCCAACTCATAGCCAGTTACGACGTGATCTACAGTTTGATGTGGCACCCCGCAGTCACACTGAGGGGAGGTTACTATGCCCCATAGTATATAGTGTACAGTATAGTGAATCCCAGCCGTTGCCGTCCAAATCCTATTCAGGATTGTATGTGGCGTTGCCAAATGGCCTCGTGATCAGGTGCTTCTGTTGGAAGCTTGGAGTGGACTAGAAAGGCTGCCAGTCTTGAAAGGAAACCTTCCTGAGGTCTTTTTTTCCTCAGCTACAACCAGGTTGGGGTTTCTTTTCTTTCTTTTTTTATTTTTTTTTTTTGATGCTGCTTGAAATCCAAACCGTTTGGATGGGAAGGGGCAAACTGAAAGCCCGCTCCAAGAGATGGTTCAGTATTCAAACCGAGCAGAAGGGCTAACGTCCGAAAAGTATTTCAGGCAGCAGGCAGTAAGGTCATAGGGTGGGTAATTATGGCGGGTTACAACCGGGGGACTTCAACTCCCAGAATTCCTAAGCCAGCCATGGCATTCTGGGAGTTGAAGTCCACAGGTCGTAAAGAAGTTGCCAAAACCCTGTTATAGAACATAGAATAAGAGGGGTGGAAGGGACCTTCAAAGCCTTCTAGTCCAACCTGCAGGAGAGCCTGTAACATTCCAGACCAATGACTGTCCAGTCTTTCTTGAAAACCTCCAATGATGGAGCACCCACAAATTCTAGAGGCAAGCCATTCCACTGGTTAATTCTTCTCACTGACAGGAAATTTCTCCTTAGTTGTAGGTTGGCTCTCTCTTTAGTGATCTTCTAGCCATTATTACTTCCCCTGCCCTAGTTAGTAGTCATAACTTTGGTTTCCTAGTTTGGTCTACCTTGAAGGACCGATAGCTATCATTCCCTTCATTTCTGATATTGGGGCATGAATGTCACAGCTTCTGTGGCAAAAATAGAATCCCCATGTCATCCAGTCACTAGGAGTAAAGCTCATCTTAGAGGAGACTTCACCTCAATATATAACAGGAAGGTCTCCAAGGAAGATAAAAAGATATCCCTGCAAGATCCCACTCCTGACCATGGGCTTAGTAGCTATCCAGTATGGACTGACACCTAATGAGAAGGAAGGACTCACTGAAGAAGAGCCTAATGCTGGGAACGATAGAGGGCCAAAGACGAAGGGGACGGCAGAGAATGAGGTAACTGGATGGAGTCACCAAAGCAGTCGGCATGAGCTTAAGTGGTCTCCAGAAGATGGTAGAGGACTGGAAGGCCAGGAGGAACATTGTCCGTTGGATCACGAAGGGTCGGACATGATTTCGCAACTATCAACAACAATGGACTGACAAGTGAGCAGAGTGCTTATGGGTAGAAGAATAATGAATTGTCATAGGGTAGAAGATGGCATGAGTGAGACCGAGTTTGATCCGGTGGTTAAGGCACCAAGCTGAAAGCAGGAGAGCATGAGTTCAAGTCCATGAAAGCCATCTGATGACTTTTGGGCCACTCAGTCTCTCTCAGCCCAACACACCTTGCAGGGTTGCTGTTGTGGGGAAAATAAGAGGAGGAAGGATATGTTCGCCGCTTTGAGTTCTTTGTAAAAATCATAAAGATGGAATACAAATCAATCAATCAATTAAAAAAAATAAGAAAAATAAATGGCTGGCTGGCTGCCTGGCTGGCTGGCTGCCTGGCTGGCTAGCTGGCTGACTGGCCAGCTGGTTGGTTGGTTGGTTGGTTGGTTGGCTCAAAGAATAAGCTTTTTTGTAGTTGCAGCTTTCTTCTCAAATGCATACTTTCCTCTCAGCTCCTTCCTCCATGCCTACACACATCTTGCTACTCAATTCTCATTGTCATCTGAGTGATATGACTGGAAAGAACTACACTGACTCATCTTTTCCATTCCACAAAGACCCAGGGATCCACCCATGGGATCTGTCCTGTGTGTTCTGCACGGGGACTCACCGCTGCAGGGCTAGGTGGAAGAGAGTGTGACTTTTTTTGTATCTCTTGTCTATCTCTGATGGGGTAGGGCCAGGTAACCAATTAGTCAGAGGGATGGGAAAGCCCAAGCAAGCCCAAAACAGACCTGGTGATAACCAGCAGATACATTCTTCCGCCTCGGTAAAAATCACTCTTTCCCATCGTTCAATGACTTTGCACAGATCTGATCTCCACTCTGATGTTAGCAAGATGTTTAGAATATCGTGGCTATCCTGTGCAAACAGCTCATCGGCTTCAGCTTTATCCTGGTTCTTCTGGCTACCTATTTTAATAACGAAGTTCAGCCCAGGAATGTTTGCAATTTGTAACAGGGATTATCTTTAAGCAGGTAACATGGCATTCTAGTTCCCTTCTTATTGGACAATAAACAAATGCTATCGATTGGAGTTCAATTACTTCTTTTCAATTTGGAGGATGTGACAATTGTGACATGTTGACCTGTACCCCAACTTTCTGAAAGCTAGTCATTGATACTGCTCCAAAGCCTAATGTGGCTTGCAATTGCAAGATCACTGTTTCTCAACCATTGATCTGCTATATAACTATAAGTAAACTGCATTCTGTTTGGAACACAGAAAAAGCACTAAATTAAACTCAATTGGGAGAGTTCTTACAATACTCTTGGTTGTTATTATTGACTGAATGAAGGAAACATTATATTTATGGTCCATCTGGCTTGCAATTCCTATCCTTGGATGAAATCAGGCAGATATAGTTTACTTAATTATCTTCTGTCCATACACAGGAAGGAGAGACACAATGCTTAGAAGCACGACATTTTATAAGCATTTCATTTCTTTTATTAGGCTTTTTTTTACCATTGATGGCCTTGATTCCAATCTGCTATGCAAATGTACAGCAATGTTTTGCTGTCATAGTTTAAACCGGAGACGTATTCCTATTTTGGAACCAAGAACCACATTTGTCCTTTTAGGGTGCCCTACGAGAGAATCTACAGATTGATTCCTTTCAATTAATTAAATACAGTAAATACAATTGCTCCAGTATGTCTGATATTTTCTGCTTCCACCATATTAAAAACATGAGGAGGTGTTAACTTTTTAAGGCTTTGGGAGATCCTCTTCAAGGAAGTTCTCCAGTTAGGCAGCTCCTGTCGAACTGCTTGTGCCAATACAAGTTGTCTTCAACTTACAACCATTTATTCAACAACCGTTTCAGATTATGGCAACATGGAAAAAGCTGACTTGCAAACGGTTCTCACCCTTACGACTGTCGTGTTGCAGTATCCCCCATGTGTTCTGACCCAGGCTTAACAGAATCACGAAACAGGCTTTTAGTCCTGAAAAAAATCCTTTTTATTTGGTTACTGTGAATTCTTCTCATTCACATCCAGGAAAGTCCTGGCAGTAAACCTTTCAAGGTTTTATTGCAAAAATAGATCTTCTCAGTCCTTGGATAGTTGCCAGGCTGTTTCCAGTTGAAATACTTGGCAAGGAATCTCTGTACAGCACAAACTCAGATAAGCAAATCTGCAAAATAATGAGCGAACTAATTGTCTCCTACAAACACCACTCCCCTTTTGCTCCTATTTATTCCCTGTGGGAGGAGCCATTCAGCGTCCACTTGTGCCTTTACTTCCGAATCGACCCCTGCTCCTTAGTTGTTCCCTTCTCCTGACAGCTCTGTATATACAAACATATGAAACAGGCTCCAGCTGTTCTTCTGCCCCACTGATCTCTGATTCCAAAGGCAGCTGATAACTGTCAGAGGGCCCTGGCCTCATCTCTGCCTCCGAGGCAGAGCACTCATCAGAGCCTTCCCCTGTCTCCAGGACTGGCCCAAGGTCCTCCCCAACCTCCTCACTGTCCGAGTCTGCCGCCAGATCCACTAGCAGCTGGTGGGCCACAATACCATGGTCACACATTCAAAACTCAGGCGTTTGGCTACAAGCATGTACTATTTACGGTGGCTGCAGTGTCCCAGAGTTGTGTGAATGCCATTTGAGATCTTTACAGCTGGCTTCTGACAAGCAAACTCAATGGAGGGAAGCCAGGTTTGCTTAACAACCATGTGGTTTACTTAACAACTGCAGCGGTTTGTGTGACAAAGCCATCAGTATAATCGGGCACAACTCGCCGAACAATCGAACCTTGCTTAGCCATGGAAATCCTGGTCCCGGTTTTGGTTGTAAGTCAAGGACTACCTTTATGGGGTGTTTTTGACTTGGCTGTTTACAGACACTGGAAAAGTACTCTTCTTTGTTAGATGTTCTGGGGCAGTTTCACTTGCTGCTAATTGCTTGGAGGAAAAAATTGCAGCCCCTTCGGCCCGGTAAAGGGGAGAAGATCCAAGAGATCTTGCCTTGCCTTGCCCCTTTGCCAAAATCTCAGACTCTGACTCCATACTTGCCATCCTCAAAGTGCTTGGTATTTTCCACTGCTCAGAAGTTGGTCCCCAGCCATTCCTAACAGCTGCTTCCAGCCAAGCCAGACTCTTTTTTTTCTCTCTCTCTCTCACACACACACAATCTAGAGAAATGTCCTCAGCCGCATGCCAAGAGAAACAACTTGTGTTAGCAACTGCAGCTGAGGGAGTGGCAGACAGGGCAGTTGGGATGCAGGCCTCACAATGAAGCAAAGCTGGATTGATGACATTCGTAAAGCTCCTGAGATAGGCCATCTCTGTTGATCCTTACTGGGGATGAGTGAATGGAAAACTGAGACGTTGCGTTGACCTAGGCATTTAACAGACACTTAGGTTGGCTCAGAGGTGAAATTCAGCAGGTTCTAGCAGGTTCGCTAGAAACGGTAGTAAATTTTCTAAGCAGTTCAGAGAACCGGTTGTTAGAAGAAATCTCCTTTTGTTTTTTTTCCCACTTTACAGGGTTAATCCTGTAAGGAAGGCAGGAAAGAAACATTCTGGTGTTGTTTTTAGCCTAATCTTTATTGCCCTCCTTGCAGAAACTGCCCACCCAGTCACATGACCCCCCCCCACCATGCCCACCAAGCCACGCCCACAAAACCGATAATAAAAAATTCCACCACTGGGTTGGCTGCTTGGAGGAATAACATCTGGGAATGGATAAGGACAGCATTGCCTTTCTAGATCGGGGCGCTCTTCGCACAGTCACTTCTGCCCTTGTGACCTCCCGTCTTGACTACGCCAATGCTCTCTACATGGGGCTCCCTTTGAAGAGCATTTGGAGGCTACAGCTAGTGCAGAATGCGGCCGCGCGGGCAATTATGGGAGCTTCTCAGAGCTCCCATATTACATCTTTCCTGCGCGAGCTTCACTGGCTTCCTGTGGCCTTCCGGGTGCGATTCAAGGTGTTGGTACTCACCTTTAAAGCGCTCCATGGCTTGGGACC